>JAFEVB010000042.1:0-160474 GCA_032629725.1 Gremmenia infestans | reverse complement strand
CTAAAGGAGAGAATTAAAAATAGAAAGTAATAATAAGAAAGTTATCTTTATTTAAAGTATTATATAAAATACTAAATATATTATAGAAGCTAGGTATTATAACTATCTATATATACTTAGTAGTAGAAAACACAGAAAGCAAACGATAGCCTAGCTTAAATATCTTATTCTTATTAAAAGTAATACTAAAACTATTCTTAAACTATTTCTAAAGCTTTTTATTATTAAGATATATAATATTCTAATATTTCTTTAGAAAGAATTCGAACTAAGATTAAAGTAGAGAACTAAATATTATACTATCTAATCTAAAAGGCTTCTGCTTAAAACTACTACTATTTATATATAGCTTAATTATAAGTTTAAGATAAAAGAACTTAGAAAAAGTAAGTCTTAAGACAAAAGATCTAATTAGTATTTCTATTAAAGTACTAACTTATAGAAAGGGATTTGTAGCTAATTATAATTATTAATAATAAAATTCTCTAGGGCACTATAATAAAAAAGGCAAAGAAGAATATAATAGAGAGTATATATTATCTAAAGCTCTAAGAATTAGCTATATTCTCCGACTAAGGTTTATCCGTATTCTCTAACTAGAGTTTAGAGAGTGAATTTGCAGACGATATACTAAATACTTAAAGCTTACTAGTAATATAAGAATTATTAATATAATAGATAGTAGAAAGAATATAAATTTATAATAAAGTAGAAAAGGTTTAAATAAAGGAATATCTAAAGGTTTAGTAGAAAACCTTAAAGATTAGTAGATAAAGCTAATAAAATATAAATTTATAAAACAGCCGGCGCTAGTGGATCAGGCTATAGTATTAGGTCGGCTAGTAAATAAATAAATAGATAATAGAGTAGATAATAAAGCGGATGCTAAAGCGGATACTAGAGCGGATAGTAGAGTGGATAGCGGGGTAGATAGATAAGAATATAAATTTAGTTTATTATATTAATAGATTAAAGAAAGATAGGTAATATTATTTACTTTAAAGATAGATAATATTATTCACTTTAAGTACTACTTTTTATTTACTTTTTCGCTCGATATATATTAATAGCTTTCGCGTCTAAACCTCTACCACTTTTATAACTCTAGCAGCTTGCTATCTTTTATCTTAAGCTACTAATAACCTTAATCTATATCTATCTTATACTTTTAATATAACTATCTTTTTATCCTAAGCATATCTATTCTTATAACGCTAAGAACCTTTATACTTTTAAGATAGCTATCTTCTTATTTCAAGCATATCTATCTTTATAATACTAAGAACCTTGCTTTATTTCTATAATTATTAATAAATTAGTAGTATTATAGCTTTAAGTAAGTTTTATTTTAGTATAATTTAAAGTAATACTAATATAAATTACTTGAAGAAAACTAGCTATCCGGCTTTAAATAGAAAAGAGATAATATTTATATATATAAAGTATAGCTTATAAACTTTAAGTACTATAACTTCTTATACTAGTATAATATTCGGCGAACCGATTAAGACTCGGCGGACTGGAAGGATCTTAAAAACGTAATATTTAAAGTTATTAGCTATAAAGATTTTATAGTTACTATTTAAGAAAAATATATATAAGCTTTAGGAGGTTAGTTTAGAAAAAGAAAGATTTTATTTAAGCAGGCGGTAAAAGTTAGTTAGGCTCTATATAAACCACTTAGATAGAAGTATAGAGATAAAAAGTAGAAAAATAAGACAGAAGTCTAGCTAAAGGCTGCCTTTAATACTATTAGTAGATAGTAGATAGTAATATAGAAAAAGTAGAAGCTAAAGTAGTTAGTAGAGATAAAAAAGCAAATAGATAAGATTAAGAAGAAAGCGGATAAGAATACTAAAATAATAAATATATAAAATAATAGTAAAGATAATAAAGAGGCAAAGTTAACTTCTAGATAAATATCTGCTATAATATTAATACTATTATATTATAGTAGAGTAATATTAATATATCTTACCTTTCTTTACCTCTCTACTAAAAGGTTTTATTTAAGCGGATTACTACTTTTCTTAAGATATAATAAGCAAAAATAATATATATAAAAGAAGTTGGTTCTAGTAGTATAAGATACTCTACCTAAAAAACTAATAACTATTTAGTTTTTCTTTTATTAAAGCATATACGTTCTTCTAGCAACTAAGCTAGTAGAGGAATTAGGTCTATAGAATAAGTTTTTAGTTAGTATTAGTGCTTTACTATCTTAAGATACTATAGTTAAAATAAACCCGGAAGATATTAGTATAAAGGATATAAAGTAGCCGGAATTTCTTAAGACTTATAAATTAACTTATTAAAACTTTAAAGTAGATATAATAAGGTTAGAGATATTAAAAAACGCGAGATTAAGAATCAGAATAGCTTAATAAGCGCTATAATAAAATAGGATTAGGACTTTTATAAGATTAGTATATTAACTAAGATATATATAATTATAGAAAGTAATAGAGATATTAAAAGATAGTTTATAATTATATAATATTATTTTTATTAAGATAGAAGTTTAATTTAGATCTATATAATATATTAAGGTATTAAGAAGATAGTTAGATATAAATAAAGAAATAACTATTTTATAAGGATTATAAAGATAAACTATTATAATAAGCTATATTTCTATAAATATTTAGATAGAAGTATTCTAGCAAGCAGTTTTTAAAGTTTTATCTTTAGAAAACTAAGACTATAATCTATTCTATAATCTATTCTATACTTTATTTTATACTCTACTTTCTAATCCGTCCTCTAATCCGTTCTCTAATCCGTTCTCTAATCCGCTTTATAATCTAGCCTCTAATCTATTCTATACTCTATCTTGCAATCCGCTTTATATTCTATTTTATACTCTATTCTATACTCTATCTTTTAATCCAGCTTCTAATCTGTTCTATAATCCGCTCTATACTCTATTTTATAATCTACCCTTTAATCCGTTCTATAATCCGCTTTGCACTTTATTCTATAATCCGTTCTATACTCTATTCTATAATCCACTCTTTAATCCGTTCTAAAATCTACCCTTTAATCCGTTCTATAATCCGCTTTATATTTTATTCTATAATCCGTTCTATACTCTATTCTATAATCTACCTTCTAATCCGTTTTATAATCCGCTTTATACTCTATTCTATAATCCGTTCTATAATCTATTCTGCACTCTATTCTATAATCCAGCCTCTAATCTGTTCTGCAATCCGCTTTATATTCTATTCTCTAATCTACTTTCTAATCTATTCTATATAAGAAGCAAAAGGGGCAGCTTATTTGCAGTTGCTATTAAGTAGGCTAGAGTTTAGAAAAAGTATAACTTATACTCTAGTATTATAATTATAGTTCTATACGCACTCTTTATATAACTAGTTGCAGATATATATAATATATTTAGTAAAGACTTTCTTATAATATGCTATATTAAATAGTAGGCTATTACTATACTATACTTTTTATAAAGGTAGTAATAAGAATCCTATAGAGGAAACCGACTTCTATAAGAGGATCTGGAATATAATTATAAGAACTAATATTATATTAGGATTTAAAAGCATATTTTTTAATTATTAGAATTAAAAAAGTAAGATTATAAATGTTTTCGGAATAATTAAAAGGTCTGCTATATTTTTAAAGACTATAACAACTACGGAATACTAAGATATATTTTTAATTCAAGTATAAGAAAGTTAGAAAAAGGATTAGAGATATAAAGTATACTATATAAATATAGCTAAGAAAGATTAAACCGCTATTATATTATTAAATAAAATAGAATAGATTAGTAAGATAAAGATAATAGCTCGCTATCTGCTATTATAGATCTAGCTGTCTTAAATACTAGTTATATTATTAAGAGTATTTATAGTCGATTAATATATAGTTATATTATTAAGTATATTCTTAGTTAATAAACATATTTAAGATTATAAGTACTAATTCTATAGTTAACCTTTATATCTTAAGAATGTTTATTTTTAGATAGTATTAAAATCAGGTCTATTATATCACTTGCTAAAAAGCATTTAGATAGTCTTATTAATTATCTATTATCTATTTTCTTAGATCTCGACTATTAGAATAAAAAGAGATTATATTTTATCTTTTATAACTCTAAAGGTGCTATTTTGCTTCTCCCCGCCGCTTTTCTATATATTTATACTATTAGTACAAACTAGAACTTATAGTTTAATAAGATCTTAGACCTATTAAGATATATTAAGACCTCTAAATAATATGCTGCCTTAGATATTAAGCTAATATAGAACTTATAGTTTAATAAAGACCTTAGGCCTATTAAGATATATTAAGACCTCTAAATAATACACTGCTTAGATATTAAGCTAACTTAATAAAACAGCGGCAGATATTAGTATAGCAGCTATATATAAAGATATAGCAGTTACTAGTTCTAGGTTAAGTAGAAAGATTTAGATTTAACTGCTTTTTAATCTAGCTATTATTAACTTTATAGTATAGGATTCTAAAGCTAGAGAAATTAAAAAGGTAAAGCGAAGGAAATAGTGCCTATCGTAAAGCTAATAATCCCGCCTTTAGTAAAATTTTAACTAATTTATAAAAGCTTAGTATTACTAGTAGAAGTTGGAGTTAGACGTCCTAGCAAAAAACTTGCTCTATAACTAGCTTATAGGACTTGTATAATATGCTAGAATAGAGAGGGATCTTTCGTCTCCTTCTAATCATCTTCTAATATCTATAATAGTATTATAATACCACCTTGCTTACTTTCTACTATTAAATAATAAGTATAGTATATTCTAAAGAGATATCTTAAAGTAGATAAAGTATTAAATAATAATAAATAGAACCTCCTATCTACTCAAGTACTATAATAGCTAATAAGTCGCGACTATAAAGAGCCTATTCCTAGAATAGTATATGTTTTAAGCTATTAAGTTAAATAATAATAAATAGAACCTTCTATCTACTTAAGCACTATAATAGCTAATAAGTTGCCAACTATAAAGAGCCTATTCCTAGAATAGTATATGTTTTAAGCTATTAAGTTAAATAATAATAAATAGAATCTTCTATCTACTTAAGCACTATAATAGCTAATAAGTTGCCGACTATAAAGAGCCTATTCTAGAATAGTATATATTTTAAGCTATTAAGTTAAATGACGATAAATAGAACCTTCTATCTACTTAAGTACACTAATAATAGCTAATAAGTATACTAACTATAAAGAGCCTATTTCTAGAATAGTACCTTCTATCTACTTAAGCACTATAATAACTAACGAGTTACTACTATAAAGAGCCTATTTCTAGAATAGTACCTCCTATCTACTTAAGCACTATAATAACTAATAAGTTACTAACTATAAAAGAGCCTATTTCTAGAATAGTATACGTTTTAAGCCGTCGAGTTAAATATTAATAAGCTTAATAATAAGCGATGCAGCTTAATCTAGAAAAGGGTATATCGTTATTCTAATAGTTATATGCTTTTACTAACTTTGATTCTCTATAGCTTAATAAGCTAGAAACTATAAGTAATTAGGCTAGAGTGCTAAATCTATTCTAGCTTAGATTAAGCAACTTGCTTATAACTAAGAGATCCGTCTTAGAGCGCTATAATATAATATAGCAGACGCTTTTACTAATCTTAATAAATTGAAAAAGTTAAGGCTAAGGCCTATCTACTATAATTAGGCGCGCTGTAGCGTCTAAGTTATAAGTGAATTAAGAATATAATACTAATTTAAAAAGAGCTATATTATTAAAACCGAAGTTAAAGATTATAAGTAGCTTATAAATCGTTTTCCTCTTAAACTATAAGTAAAGCAAAAAGTATAGATTCTTAAGCTTAAAGGCATTAGTATAAGATAAATATTTATAAATAGAGAAAAAGCATATATAGATAAAGACTAGCTTTAAAGAGTAAAAGTATAACCTTTCTAATTAGCGAAACTCCTATAACCGCGGCCTAGAGTTATAGTATTAGATATTCTCTTTTCTTAAATAATATATTTGCTAATTAGTAATAGAATTAGTTCTTTTCTTAGATGCAGAAATAATATTCTATAGTTATAATTAAAAATGCAATTAACTAACTATATAAGAAGTATAGTTAGACTATATTAGCTCTAAAAATCAGATATTAAGGCTAGTCGAGATGCCTAAGATAAGAGCGGATTATAAAGGATAGCAGATAGTAGAACGGATAGTAGAACGGATAGTAGAATAGATAGTAGAATGGATAGTAGAACGGATAGTTATTATTATATAATCTTATATAGCTTAGTTAGTAAAAAGGCGTACCTTTTTTACTAGTTAATACTACTATAAATAATAAGTAATATTAACTAGTATTATATCTTCTATATAGTATAGAAGTAATTACAGATATTAACTAGTAATACTAATACTAAGGGTGGTTAATCTTATAGAAGGTAGCTATAAAGCAGCTAGGTATTAAGTAGAAAAGATAGAGAGGAAAATAGTTAGATATATATAAAGGTTCTATAGTTAGTCTTTTCTATACTAGAGGATAGTAATAACAAGGTCTAAATAACTTACTAGGTATATATAAAGGTCCTGCAGTTAATAGATATCTCGAAATCCTATCTAAGACCTCCGGGCATATATAGATATTCTTATTATATCTATTATATAGAATAATTAGTATGCTTATATAGCTACGCTATATATATATAGAGGTGCTAAAGTAATAATAAGAGCAATACTATATCATAAAGCTATTAGGATCTAGGCAACTTTAACCCTTAAGAAGTTAGATATAACTCTATCTAAAATACTAATAAAATAGTATAGTCGGAATAAAGCAAAAGCGTAAATACCTTAGAAGCTTTCTCTAAGAAGGATTATAAAGAGGAATAGAAAACCTATTAATACCCTATATTAAAGAGTCTAAGAGCCTAAGACCTAATTAAATACTCTATTATAAAAGGTTTAAGCAGATAATAATAATAAAAGGGATACTATAACTATAGTTCTATATAATTATAAAGGATGCGTGGATTTAACTATATAGAGATAGAATACCTAACGATTTTAATAATTAAGCGAACTATATAATAAAAGAGAGTTACTAGATATAATATTTATAAGGCCCTATATATATATATATGCCCGCAGAAATAGAAGAGAAGTTTACTATAGCTCTTTAAGAACTTTATAGAAAGGAGAAGAATATAGGCGCCTATCTATTTTAGATAGCTAACTTATTTACTTTTAAATACTATATATTTCTAAGCAGAAAATATATACTAGGTTGCATATAGTGCCTCTCTTAATTAACTACTTATTTCTATTTATAGTATAAGAGAATAAACATATTACTATAGTTAATAGTAATATATAATTAATAGTAGATATTCTAATTTTAATATTTATTTATTTTATATAAAAGTAAAATACTAGGAAAATTATTAGAATAAATAGATAGTTAGAAGTATTCTATAATCCTATCTATTTTAGAACGCTCTAGTAGTTTTTTCTATAGTACTATATACTATCTTCTATAGAAAGTATAAAAGCTTTATAGCAATTTCGAATTTCCTAATCCTTTCTTTACTATATATACCTATACTTTCTATAGTAGATTTTTAAGTTACTTAAGGTCCTATATATTAAATCGGTAAAATAATTAAATACTCTAATACTAAAAGAGCGGAGAGTAGTTAAGAGAAAAGTATTAAGAGGGATATAAATATCCTCTAGATGCTTCTTTTAATATATTTTATAAATACTTTAAAAGTATAGCTTAGTAGAAGAATAAAGAGGTGTAAATAGATAATAATATCTAAGTAGAAAAAGATACTAAAGATACTATAGATTTATAATAATAAGAGAATAATTTTACTATAAGACTATAGTAATAATAATCTTAAAATCCACTATATAATTAACTAAATAAATATAAATATAAAGATAATAGCAGATAAAAGCCTAATAGTAATATAGATCTATAAGTGAAAATAATATCATAATACTATAATTATTAAGCTTTTCTGCAACCTCTATATTAAAATGATCCGAATATTAACTACCTGTCTCTATCTACTACCTCTACCTCTATAATAAGAGGTCTATATAATAAAGTATAAATTAAACTATTTAGCTATTAAAATTAGAAAGGAGAGAGAGATCCTTTTATACTCCTATAAGAATGCTATAATACTATAATTAACTAGCTTTTCTATAACCTTCTTATTAGAATAATCTAAATCTATAGTACTAATAAATATAAATAGAAACTTTCTCTAATCGCAAAAAACGTTTTACTTATAATAAAAATTTAGTAAAGCTTTTTCTAAATTTTAATAAGAATAGAAGCTATAGTTACTAGAATAGTACTATATTAATACTAGCTTAGAACTATAGTTGCTTAAGTTATAAAAGAGGATATATTAAGGCTAGACTAGCGCCAAGCCGGGGCAAAAGACAAGCTATTAGCGTCTTTAGCAAAGAAAATTATTCGCTTATTTTACGATAGGAAAAATTTTTACTAATATATAATACTTATATATATAACTTTATATATATAATATAATAGCAATCTTGCTTTCTTTAGAAGCTAGAAAACCTCTTTTAATAAGTTCTAATAAGAGAAGCTTTTTTTCTCTTCTTAGTTAATTCTTCTTATATTAAATTAGGCTTTTGCTCTATATACTTTATATTCGCCCTATAATATATACTCCGCCCGGCTTGTCTTAACCCGATATAATAAACAGGATTTAAATAGGAAAGTAATTATATCAACTAATTATCTAAAAAACATATAATTTATAAAGTTTAATTATAGAAATATCTGATTTGCGATATAATAATTCTCTTAGACTATAGATTGCTAATGTACTCTTACTAAAAGGGGCTCGGTTAGCTAGTACGGATCCAAAGTACAGCTTTCTGGCTTGTCTCCTTACTTATTTATCACTTCTCCTAATAGTTCCTTCGAGGCTCTCTCTTATGCCGCAAATTTTCCCAGGATAAAATCGTCTACTACAACCACACCATCACTATTTATGCATAGCTGATCTATCCTCTGCTTTACGAAGGGCGAAAATCTTAAGTCTTGCCTTATGAAAGGGGTGCAACGAGGTCCTGGAGAGTGACTAAGCAAGCGCTTCAACGACTCTAATAGTTTCTGTCGCGATATCAGATGAAGAGTGGTTCCAGTAGACGCCTACCAACCCAAGTCGCTCTTCGGGTCCATTTAAATGAAGAACGGCTCGAAACCTTTTGCCGGGATATTCAACATCATAAATTCACACCGAGTCTTCTCTGTACGTACGCGTTAGGCTTGTAGAATTAAAAAAAGCCTTGAACCTTTTCTTTGATATACACTCGATGAAAACGCCATAATCCACACACGACTGGTGGTCGAAGAGCTTGAGAAGCGACAAGCGCCTGCGATCCCCGGTTTAAAGCGATGCTCCCCATTTCCCCTACGATATCCTTGCCTACTTATTCTCTGAGTCATCAAGTACTTTCATTCAAGAGGTGTTACTTTTCTTTTAGAAGGCAATGACGCTGAAGATCCCTTTAGTCTTCTTAAAGATCCAAAAGCCCTTATTCGACCTATGCACAAATCCGCGCAAGACTTTCTCTTCGCGTATATATACACACCAGGTGGCGCCAGCCACTTCATCCTTGCTAGGCATGGGCTTGGAAGAAGGCCAGGAGGTTATAGCGCAGGCGTGTCAACGTCTCTTTACCTTTCTTCAAAAGAGCTCTAGCGTGGGCTGCGTGGACTTACTTGCGAATTCTAGATGAGCGAATATTCAGAGCGACCTGAAAGGAAGGATTATACTGCCTTACATTTCATTATTAGGCCAAATTCCTTTGCCTTTGCGCTTTGTAAAAGGTTCATGTCCCATGTGAACCCTGATATTAACGTAACGGGTCACTCGTATATGGGCAGGATTTTCTTGATGGCTGCCTGTAGCTTCTTTGCTCCTGTAGATGAACCTGACGTGACGACGCAACTAGGACTGGCCTGTTACTCTTGCAAAAGGAGCTGCCTATTTTACTAGCATAAAATGAGCAGGTGGTCTCAGCATTGACTACACTACGCTGCTGATTATGGAAAATGTAATGTATAATAAATGAGGGTTCTTGCGAGACGAGACGGGCGCGGAGACATATGGAACGTGTGATAGATACGATTGGTTGGGGAGAGAATCTGAGGGAGCATACTTACGGCATATTTTACCTACTGAGGTATGCGAACTATCTATCTACCTGCTCTGCTGCAAGATACGAGTAAAAGCCAGGCTCAATATATCTTTCCCATTCCCCAGTTAAAGGCGAAACCATAAACTATAAAACCGAAGGCTTAGAGCCACTAACTACTGGTAGATACGATATTTGTTAAAAGGAATCTTATTTTGGATCGAACCCTTTACGCTCCTTGCCCTGAACCACTCCAGCTTAGATGAAGGACGGTAAAGAAAGGCACTTGGTCGAATTTCTAAAGCGAAACATGAAAGTATATGTAAACTGAGATCCGGATTACGGTATATATGTACCTAGGTAAAGGTGCACAAATCTCTACCCTCAGGTAGGCTAGGGAGGGATATCACCGGACGTGTTTTGACAGGAAGGCTCCAAGAACTCCATACACTTCCGTCGTGCATAGGATGGGGTGCCGATGATAAATAATGCTATCTCAACTACTTGTATACTTTGTTTACCCCGCCCCCTCATCTCATCTCATCTCATCTCATGCAAGAAGCAGCAAACAAGAATGTTACTCCACGAGACCCCTCGGTGCTCGCAAGCTCGCACCGGAGGGGCCTTGGGCTATCGCCGTGTAGAGTAGTTAATTGCTACTTACTAATCTATAGTTATATATCTAATACTATAGAGAGAGCCTAGATTTAATAGTTATAGTTATATTCTTCTTCTACCTCTAATGCTTCCTCTTGCATATCCTCTTGCATCTTCTTCTCTCTACTCTCTATCTCTCTTAGCTTCTCCTTACTAAACCCCCCTAATAGCTCTCTCTCCTTCTCTTTCTCTCTCTCCCCCTCTTTTACCTCTTCCCTCCTCTCTCTCTCTTTTCTCTCTTCCTCCCTCCTCTCCTTCTCTACTCCTCTTCCCCTATATAATTGTCTTTCGGCTTAGTACCAGGGGTCCTGCTCTAGCTCCTTTTGGCTTATCTCCCTCTGCTCCTTATAGAACTGGTATAGCTCCTGATATTGCGGGTCCCTCTCTCTTTCTGCCTGCCTCTCTTGCGCCTACCTACTACTCTGCTCCCTACGCTCTTTACGGTCCTGTTTCCTAGCTTTATAAGACTCCTAACGGTCCTATAGCTCTTGCTCCTCCTTCTGCAACATAGGCCGTATATAATCCTCTACTGTGATTGGCTGGCTGTACCGCTTCCCCTGCTCTCTCCTCCCTGCCTGCGCTTGCTAGACCTGCAAGTGAGTTTGGATAGCCTTTTATGTAGGTAGGGGCCGTTGCTCCTCCTCCTCCTTCTGCTTATTTCGGCGGCGGCAAGTAGCTTTCGAGTTCTTTTTACGGCAGATCTTGCATGTATAGAATCGGCCAAAAAGGGAGGCTTTACGGACTTGTAAACAGCTTGAGCAACGGGTCTGGTTTATGGACCCTAGAGAGAATCATTAGCTTAGACCGTAAGATATCTATAAAGCGTATCCGTAAAGCCTGTAAAGGGCATCTGTAAAGGGCTACTTACCTGTAGAGGCTTGCTCCTGCCCCCTTTCCCCCTCTTCTTTTTCTCCTATCTGCGCCCCCTCTTGCGCCCCCTCTTGCGCCCCCTCTTGCTCTCTCTCTCTTTCTCCTGCTCCCCCCCCTCCTGCCTCTCTCTCTCCTGCTTCCGTGATGCCCGAAATAAAGCGTGACGCTTGCAGCATGCATCACATGTACCTGTCCGATAACCGTCTAGCTGTAGCTTATACTGCCAAATTAATCGAGGGCAGTGGCAGCTAATGCAATAGAGCTGATTTATAGGTTCCATAGTAGCTAGATTATACGTAAAGGAGTAAAGCGTAGAGTGAGTCAAGTTTTGGTGTTCCTACAGGGGCTATAATCACGTGAGGGTAACCGTGAAGAGCAGAAATAGTGATAGTATCTATAGATACTATTTCCATATAGGAAGCGCTTGTTGGTTACCGAGGTTACCCCACCTGCGGGCACTCGGGCACTCCAGTCTGCTCACGCAAGCGAGGTCACGAGTCAGGACCGATAAGGACCGATCCGATGGGCACCGCACCCACTCACTCACTCACCTCACCCACCCCACCCCACCTTTACAGTAGCTCAAGCAAGGCCCGTGCTCGCAGGTCAAAAAATAGACATCGACATCCCGCAAAAAGCAAATTCTCGTTACAGTATCCGCTCTTTCTCCGCTCCCCGTACACGTACACGTACACGTACATACAGCAGTAAATGAGATTGGAGATTGAGGTCCGACCGAATTAGATATTATATTACAATCACTTCCCCTCCCTCTCCTCGTAAACATGCCGTTCGACTTCGACGCCGCTATCCACAAACAATACGACATTGTGCCACTGGACCGCGACTTCATCCCCTCCAAGCAAATAGCCAAGCCGCATATCCTGTGGGTGGGATGCTCGGATAGCTTGACGCTGGAGACGTTCACGCTCGATATATTGCAGGATGAGATATTCGTGCATAGGAACCTGGGCAATATTCTGAGTAATGGCGATTTGAGCAGTGAGAGCGCCGTGGCGTGGGCGGTGGAATTGCTCAAGGTATGTTGATGTTGCCCGCCTTGATATACCAATGGGCTGGCTGCAAAGGCTGATGCAGAGTACAGGTTGAGCATATTGTCGTCTGTGGGCATTATGGCTGTGGGTTGACCAAGTCGAATGATCCCAAGGCCTTGTATGGCTGGTCCAAGTAAGTGCAATTATGCATGCATCCTTTCTCTCCAGCCTCAGCGGGCAAACGCAACGAAACGTGCTAATTGCGACCAGAGATATCGCCCGGCTGCATAAAATGAACGACGAGTTCCTGGGCGAGGTGAAAGACAAGTCCGATGAGCGGAGCCACGAGCATCGGTTGGAGGAAATATACACATTGGCAGAAGCTGGCTGGCTGAGGAGACAACCGAATGTGAAAGAGGCGATTCGAGAGCGGGGGCTACAGATCCATGCGTTTGTGTACGATAGGGAAACGAATTCCGCTGTACGACTGGTCGAGATAGATGAGAAGCGGGAGACATAACTATAATTCAGAAGTTACTACATCGTCACGTACACGTTTTGAAGTTGAAATTTGCGTTGACTTGACTTGAGTTTATACGAGTCGCAGGCCTGGTAAAGCAGGTGGAAGAGGAAGAAAACCAATTCTGATCTCCATTCCATGTTAAGCAATACGAGCCAATCGTAAATGTAGAGATATACAAGGTTATTGCGTTGTATTGTACATAGAGACGGTTTGAGGCTGACAGTTTCCCCGCACGCGTTGGACGCGCCTGTTACACGTACATACAATTTATCACCTCACTCTCCATACGAGTATTCCAACATCATCAACTACATGCCTCACCTCATGAATTCACCTCCACGACTGGAGACTATGCCCGAAGCATTAAATGACAACGCGACAAACCCCTAATTTTTTTATTTCTTCATCTAGTGACGCTCTGCTGGCCCTCCGGGGGCCACTGCCGTGGAGGCCGGGAGTTTCACTCTTTTACATTTTGAATTGATGTATATTATGCCCTTCCCGGCCTCCACGGCAGTGGCCCCCGGAGGGCCAGCGGAGCGTCATGAAAGACGGGAGAGGGTATTCTTGTCTTCTATAAGTAATAACGCGAATATAGACTGTCGTCAAATATGAGCATCGATGCATCTGTCGCGCTACCTGCCAAATAGAGCCATCAAAGGCTACACTCTCCAACCTTACGCCATGGCAATCCACCACCTCCAACGGCCGCCTTGAGCTTTACTATTCCGCGATATTCGCGATAAACATACCAGATAGGTACACGACATCAAAATGCTATATGGCCTCTTATCTACCAGCGGCGTATCTTTCACGCCTGCAACAGATATCCCAGACCTCTCTGGAAAAGTGATATTCATCACCGGCGGTACTTCCCCCCCTTACCTCTCATCTTGTCCCTCCACCACCACAACATCTATCCCAGTACTAACATACCCAGGCAACACGGGCCTCGGAAAAGAAAGCGCCCTCCAACTCGCCGCCCACAACCCCTCACAAATCTACCTATCCTGCCGCAACGGCTCCAAAGCCGCAGCAGCGATCCAGGACATCCGATCTACCGTGCCCTCCGCCCGCCTCACATTCATCCAATGCGACCTCACGTCCCTGGCCTCGGTGCTCGCCGCGGCGCAGGAATTCACACGTCTGGAATCCCGCCTCGACATCCTGATGCTGAACGCGGGGATCATGGCCGTGCCGCCGTCGACGACGCAGGACGGCTACGAGGTCCAGTTCGGCACCAACCATGTCGGGCACGCGCTGCTGACGAAACTGCTCATGCCGACGCTGTTACGCACCGCGGAAGCGGGGGCGGGGGCGGATGGCGATGTGAGGGTCGTGGCGCTGTCTAGTATCGCGCATGTAATGGCGAGCGGGATTCAGTTTGGTGCACTGAAGAGCGCGGACGGGGGACTGGCTACCAATATGACGCGGTATGGGCAGAGCAAGCTGGCGAATATACTGTTTGTGCGGGAGCTGCAGCGGCGGTATGGGGGCCGGGGGGTGACGGCTGTGGCGGTGCATCCGGGGATTGTGAGGACGGAGTTGTACGGGAGTGTGTTTGGGGGGTGGTTGGCAGGGGCGGTGGGGAACCTGGTCAAGGTAGGGTATACGAGTGTGGGGGATGGGGCGAGGGGACAGCTGTGGGCTGCGACGGCTGGGAAGGGGGATGTGGGGGGAGGGCGGTATTATACGCCCGTTGGGGTTGCGGAGCAGTGTACGGGTGTGAGTAGGGATGCGGAACTTGCTGCTGAGTTGTGGGAGTGGACGGAGAAGGAGCTGGAGACTTATCATATCTGAGTCTGCTTCACGTCGTGCGTGTCCACCTGCTTGCTTCTCTTCTGGCATCACATTGTATTATATCTCGAGCTTCAATTTCTTGTATATACATACTTGCCTTGAATATATATATATATCCGTCACTATCTTCGCCGATCATTCTACAACCCTATATCTAAATCCCTCTATTCCTATTCCTATTCCTATTCCTATTCCTATTAGTATTAGTATTTATCACTATCACTATCTCTATATCCATCCTCTCCATTTGTATACTTGTATGGTTTTAGCAACCAACATAATATATCGTTTACTCTAGCTAGCTATTATAGCTATTACATGGGATATCTGGATTCTGTTTTGTTCTATTCCTCGCTACTATATGCGGTGTGGGGGATTAAAGACCTATCTTATCTTTGGAGTTGGAAGCAAGTAGGTCTATAGGGAATAGAAACGGAAATGGAAATGGGGAATAGGGAATGATCTGATATAGTTAGTATCGCTATTACAGCCATGACAACTCGTGCGTGTGCTTAGCTTGAAGTGTTGTTTTAGAGATGCGGATGCGGAAGCTTGATTTATAGCAGTGAGGTACGGTAAGATAGAGGGTATGTCCTTTCAGGCATACTTGTAGGGGGGTAAGGTATTAGAAATGAAAAGTTTAGATGGGTTTATTTTTCTGGGTTTGGTCTTGGTATTTGGTACTGTAACTTAGCAGGTGGGGTTTTGAGGGAGCAAGAATTGATTGCTTGTTTTAGCTGTGTAGTTGCATGCGGGAGAAGGGACGTGGAAAGTGGAAAGTATGGGTTTGAGATGTAAGGTATGATGGGGGGGGATATCTAGTTTATGTATTATTTTGATTGGGAAAGCTGGATGCTGAATATAAGAAATTATTACATACTAAAGCACGTTGCTAGAATATGGAGGAAATTAACGTGTTGATTAAAGGTGTCGAATTGTGAGGGCCGGGCTAGGGTCCATCTTCTGAGGTGCCAAATTGAGATGTAATAAGAAGTTTGTCATGAATAACAGAGGCTTTATATGCACTTGTGATCCTCATGGCACTTGCGAGCGTATACTCCAAGAGGATAATCAGAAAATATATCTCTGTTGATATCTACCTAGTTCACAATCTAATGATCATCCCTCTCAAGCCACTGCTTACTCGCATCATACAATACCCCAAAAGCAGGCTCAATGCTGACAACTCTCTCATACAATTTCACATCAATAGTCTTGAAGAACTGCAACCATCCTAAAATCACAAAGTCCGCATATGAAGCTATTGTTCATCATGGATCAGTGACTGTCCATCGCACAAATAAAATCAAGAGAAAAAGAAAGAAAGAAAACATACGAGTCTTTCCCATCACAAACGGCCCTCCCTCCGCCTTCAACAAAGCCCCCAGCTCCTTCATCTCGGGCATAGCAGCCATCCACGCCTCTTCACCACCGGATTCCTGCGCAAGCTGAGCCAGAGGCTTCCCGAGCCTCTCGTGGCGGGTGCGCTCGAAAAACTCTTTCGAGCTGGGGTTCAACAGATTCGCAGGCACGGCCGGCTGCCAGTTACCTGCTAATTGGGGCAGGATTTTCGAAAGGAGGGCTTGGACTTTTGGGAGGAGCGGGGAGTCGAGGTGTAGGGATGGAGTGGGATGGTCTTTTTCGAGACGCTGGGCGATGGCTTGGGATTCCATTATGTAGGTGGAGTCAGGGAATTGGACAGCGGGAATCGTGTAGGCGGCCCAGGATGGAGAGTCAGTTTTGGGGTTTGGGGGAACGCTGGATGCATGGAGGGTTAGAGGGGGAACTGGGGTGTAGAGGTGGGAGGAACGGACTGGGGACTGAGACGGGATGCGATGTCTGGGTATTCGATCCATTCTGTTTTGTAGTCGATGTTTTTGAAATTCAAGGCCAGGCGGGCTGGATATGTCAGATTTGAAGGGAATGGTATGAGATCACTTACTTTTCCATGGGTTGAGGGACCAGCAGCAACAACGGCCTTTGCTTGGGAGGTCGTATAGAGTGAGTTTTGACATTTTGAGATTCCAAACAGGGTAAGAAAGAGTTTTGTTATTATGGGACTAGAAGAGGTCTTGAGGAAGAGAGATTTAAGATAAATTTGGAGTGGACAAAAAGCGATGAAGTTGAAGTTGGGGTATTAAATATGTAGGTACTATCTTATGATCCCTCAGGTTATACCTTCGAGGTGAGACCAATGGGTTCCACAATTATTACCCCTCATCGCCATATCAGGTGAAGCATGCCCCTCAGTTGAAGCGAAGTTCTGTATTGAGAATTCAAAGATTTATCACTAGAAGTAAACTTACAAACCTGTAAGTTGAGAGCGACAGATTAGGTATTATGATTGAATAAACGCTTCAGTAAGGGCTGATAAAAGAATGAAGGATTGAAGTCCACGTGACACATGACTACCCGATTAGGCCTAGATCATCCTCCCCTCCAAAAGTCTAAACGTCCACCAACTTCTACAAAGTACAACCACCGTTCCAATACCATAAACCACCATAATCCCATAAACAAGCACAACAACCGACTCCAATAATACCCAGAACACACAAACAATGGGCTCCGTCGTCCTCCCCCATCTTGTCACCGGCTGGCATGTCGACCAAGCCATCATGTCCGAAGAAGAGCGTCTGGTCATAATCCGCTTTGGTCGCGACTGGGACCCCGACTGCATGCGACAAGACGAAGTCCTCTATCGCATCGCCGACCGTGTCAAGAACTTCGCCGTCATCTACGTCTGCGACTTGGACCAAGTTCCCGACTTCAAGCAAATGTACGAACTCTACGACCCCGTCACCCTCATGTTCTTCTTCCGCAACAAACACATGATGTGCGATTTCGGCACGGGTAATAATAATAAGTTGAACTGGGTGCTGGACGATAAGCAGGAGTTGATTGATATTATTGAGACGATCTATCGTGGGGCGAAGAAGGGTCGTGGTTTGGTTGTTAGTCCGAAAGGTGAGTCAAGCCTGCTTGGATAAGAGGATCATGCTAAATGTTACGCAGATTATTCGACTAGGTATCGTTACTAGAAGACAGGGCGGGAAAATCGATAGACCGAATACACACATTACCTGGAAGGGGGCGCGAAATTGGCTTGGGAAAGAAGGGCGTTATGGCTGTTTGAGCGTGCTGGGAATATTGAGCGAAAGGGTTGGTCCCACGCAATGAACTTTACATGAACCCAAGATGCTAATGTGCCATGAAGACTGTGACCTCTAAGACGACTATGAAAGGTAAGTTTGCTACTGACGATAAATATCCCACAGAGTTGGTGCGATGGAGTTCGTTCCAACACCTGGATCTGGACCGCCTTATGTCTTTTCATCGCCATCCAGCTTCTCATACAAAGCGAACCCTATGAATCGAGGAGTTTGAAAGCTGGGACTGAAGATCCCCCCAGTGGGCAGTCTACCCAGGGGTACCTGGACAATAGAAGTCATTCATTTTCCCGTTGGCAGACTCGTAGTTCCAAAAGATTGCGAGTTCATCATTGATTCCTCGGGAGCTTTTCCTGACCAAGTGCGGATTAACTCACTGTTCAGAGCAGTCAAAGTAAAGACCCCTCTGCAGAACTTCGCCTAGGAATCGCATTTCTATTAGAAGCAGCTTGACTAGTAGTACTTGTAGGAGAAGATACGCCTAGTGCGTCTTGATCCACTTGTCGGTTTAAATTTCTTGACAGATTTCGTTTTATAAAAAATTGGCCGATCCAAGTTGTAATTGTATGTAGAGAAAAGAATGGTAATATACACTTCCGTTGCCCGTTTATCCTGCGCAAAACATCTATGCCTTACTCAACGGCACAACATAGTAATTGTAATTGCAAATCGCCGCATCAGCAGCGACCTGCTGTCCCCCCGTCGCAGTCAAAATAGTAGTTCCCGCACTATTCACCACCTCAACCTTCACATCCCCCGTCTTCAACTTCCCAAAACTAAAGGCATTCAGCCCTTTCACCCCCGCTTTCGTGCCGATATTCACACCCCCGGAGTAAGCCTTCACCGTCGCGGCAGAGCTCAGGATAACCGCCACGTTAATCACATCCTGCGCATTCGCCCACCCGTTCGGCTTCCCCAGTGTATCACTCGCACACGTCGCGCTGGTCAAGATCGTGCGGTACCAGAACGTGCCTACGGCCGTGGCGCCGTTCAGGGGCAGGATATCAGCAGCCGTCGACTTTCCCGTGCTGTTCTTGAACGTGGAGATAAAGGGCGCGATGATGTTCTGCCAGCCCGTGTGGTCAAAGCCGTATCCGTTACTGGCGCTAGGCGTCCCGCTGGCGCCGTCGTGCCAGACGTTGCCGATGTAGGTGGATTCAGACCCGTCGTTCCAGGTTAGGTATTCGAGGAAGGTGGGATTCACGGATAGGACTTGCGGCATGCGGAGGGCGAGGTTGAGTTCCCCGGTGCGGTACCAGTTGTCTGCTGTGTCGAGGTGTTTGAATTGCAGGGTCGACATTGCTGTGTGTGCTGTGTTAGCTGGATTATATAAAATGTGAAAAATGTGAAATTGGATGTGGCTGGTTGGCTGGTTGGCTTACGCATAATGAATTCCTTGCCCGCGGCAACAGCTGCAGTTTGGTATTCTTGATCGATGGTAGAGTAGACGCTGACGTTTCCGTCCGCTATCTCGGGCCATGCCGAATCCCAGGACATGAGCGCGTCGGCGACGGGGTAGTCCTTGTACATTTGCGAGGGCGAGGAGAGGGCGGGGATGCGGGTTGCGTCTGAGAAGGCGGGGGCGAAGTAGACTGGTTTGCCATAGGCGTCTATGAATTTATCTTGCCAGCCAGCGTTGGGTGTCGAGTCTCCAAAGGTCATTTTGCCGCCATAGAAAGTACCTTTTTTTTTGTGCGTATTAGCTCAGCTCTTTCCCATCGCGCGTGCCTACAGTAGTAGGTATATTTCGAGTCTTTGGCTAAGGTGAGGTAAGGTAAGGTAAGGTACAGGTACGTACTAACGAAGGGCTTGTTGTCCCAGTGATAATAAGCGCCATGGCTAGTATACTCTTCCAGCAAGTAGAAAAACTGCGAGGGGTCTGTGAAATGCAAGGTATCGAAGGAGAAGAAGAGGTGGAAACCAATGGCAAGCGCAGCTGCGAAAAGATTGGCAATGGCTGTGTTGGACCAGAAAGTAGATGATGTATCGAAGTTCAAGACGTCCAGGGCGAAGGCATCGAAGCCCATGGCTTTGGCTGCCGCAACATCAATCGCAGCTTCGGTAGCATTTGTACCCCACACCTGGTGATGGATTAGCTTATGGACTGACTTTTCGATGAGTATAAGTGATGTTAGGGGATGTGTATATACCATGTAATGACAGAAAACCCCGTGCGACATATTGTGTTAAAGAACGTAAGTAATTGCAATAAAGGAATGTAAGTCCAACGAGTTGGATACCGAATAAAGACTTCCAAGTTTCTTTCCCAAGCCATCGCTGCCATCTATAAGAACATCTTTAGATTACCTCTTCTGGCCTGTGCGGACACTACCCCTAGTACCCGGGGAGGATGAAACAAAGCCTTATATCCATAAAAGTCCCGACGCCTTGTTTTCCTATTGGCCTTATCTTACGAGCCAGCTCTAAGGTGATCCTGAAGGATCGTGAACGTTAACCCCTTTAGATCTCGCTTAGCACTTACGCGCAGGTTTTGGGTTTCAACCTTTGCAGGGGTACGTTAACGCACAGGAGAGAGCCGCAATCGTGCATACCCTAGGTACTTATAAATACATTTTTACTTTTGCTAGTAAATTAGAGTAGGCATAGATGGTTCTTAATTTTAGATCCGTAGGGAAGTGGGTGCGGGGTTAAGTGGTACAAGTCATTTCTGGTGTCGTTGTGGCAAATGATTCATTCATCGGCATGCATCATACAAGTATAATTGCTCCTCAGAACGGAACACTGTCGAAGGCTTCTCTCTCTTCCATTATACCTCCTCTTGATGTGCTTAATATCCATCGCGTCTTTAACATGCATTTGAAGGGGTTACGTAGAGTGGAGTAATAGCTTCATCGCACCAATCCGCCTAATTAAGACTTTGAAGTTGTTTGTAACACAAGGTGATCACTTTACTACAATTTTAGGTCCGTAGGTTATGGTCTTGGTGGTTGCATTTGTATTTATTAGCTAGCTAAGATGGTAATTGCAACACGATGAAGTTATCGCTAGTTGCTGACCAAGCTCGCGCTAAGTCACATGACTAGAAAGGCTCAAATGCGTATTCCCCAAACAGAAATGCGCTGTTAGTCTTCTAATACGAAACAATAGCAACTAACCCGAAGGTATAAGTAGGATGCTATAAAGTCACTTGAAATTTATATAACAAATAAGCTTTTACTGGGAAAGCCTGTATAGTATTATTAAGCAACCTGCATCTTTCCACAATTCATGCTTTTACTACGTTTGTACTCATTAGACTGCCAGAAGCATATATTCCTATTCTAGTATATGACGTGTTAGTATTTTGAAGGCCAAATAAGGAGTCTATGAATATTCCATTCAAGGGGTTGTTGAGCTAATAGCTAATCTTACCTTACCAAAAGCTCTGTCAAGGTAGAAAAATGCAGATCGGTTGATAGTACCCTCCTATACTATAAGGTTAAAATTCTCGAGGAATTGTATGGGAGTTGTCTAATTTCTTCGATACGCTAATGGTTGAGAGGGTTTAAAAAGCGTGAGGTCGAATCAAGGGAGTCGTTGTTATATTAGTTTATCTGCTTCAGCTAACTTCCTTTGATATGTCTGCACTCACTCCTCTCCCGCAGCTTATTTATTACGCCCTATGTATCTATTAGAATATATAGATCTTAAGCTGTCTCTCCCGCTAACAATTATAAAGAAAAGAGAAGGCTCGCAAGCTTAGAAAATTAAAGGAAGGGATGGGGGGAGTCAATACGGGGCTCCGATACGATATGAACTCATATCGCAAACCTATTCCCCAATAAGAGCTCAAGGGGAACCACCCCACAAAGAACGGCTGATAGATGAAGAGTAAGGAGTGACTGTTATTAGGAATTTTAGCTGATTTTGAAAATTTTATTAATCTCTTCTTTTGTTTGCTTAATTTGAATTACGGAGTGAGGAGCTCTAGACTGTCTTCTCGCATTCTACCCATGCCCCTCGTCAGGAGACAGGAACAAGGAAGTTTCCAACATGGGGCAAACAGCCGTGGTGCTGCACCGTTACTCGACGCAAGTGCGTGGATTTGTGTCTTTGCATACCTAGGTATACAAGACTACCAGCCTCGACAGATTTCATGGGTCGGGATTTCATAATCTCTACCGAGTATGCTCTCTTGTCATCACATCACAGACCTCTGGACGTTCAATCCTTTGGCTTCCCTAGTCCCTTGAGTCGCAAATAAACATCGCAGCCCCATCCGTAAAGGCTTTGAACACCAATACCCCCGCCGAAATATTCGGCGTATGCTCTACCTAGCGGTAGACCATAGCCAAGACCCGCGATTGAGCTTCGCTCTCCACCGGGTCCAGATATTGCGTTGAGAGCATCGACATTACCGCTGCCGGAGATCTGCCCAGGGAGTTCGTCCTCGTCGGAAAATGTCGTAAATGAGTAAGACCATATGTTGGGTAGAACCTTGGGGCTGATTCCACCTCCCCTATCGCGGATTCGTATTGTTACCCCAGGAGCCGGGTCGTCAAATGGTTTTATACGGGGGTTTTCAGACGATTCTTGAGCGGAATTGTTATCCAATGTCTGGCTATGATCGAACGAATTTGGAACTCCTCGTGGAGACTCTGGTTCTGCAGCAATTGTAATCACAACAGGCTCATGCGACTTCCCAGACTCGACAGTCGCGCGGAACGCATTCTTAAGCAACTCTGTGATGATGTACTCTAGATGTACTGGTACATACGCGAATGTGGTATCCGGCTCTCCATCAATGATCCATGTTGGCCGGACGCCATATTCGAGTTCGCATATGTCTGACACGTAGTTTCCACAGCTGTTTATAATCGTAGCAGGCTGCAGCGCGGTATCAATAACACCAACGTATGATGAATGGCTGGACGGTTCGTATTTGGAAGTCGGATCTTGGTGAGGCTGTGAAGATACATGTAAGGCAATGTGTTGCTCGGCGATCAACCTTGTTCCGATTCTAGCTCGCAAGTGTTCGTCCAAGAATCCTGTTACCTGTAACGGATTGATATACTTCCTACATTCCAAAAAACCTCGGGCCAAGGTAGGTATTGTATTTGCGTGGGTCTCGACTAGTTCTGCGAGCACTTCTGTGAACCGAATCTCGTCTTCAAGGTTGGAGATGGTCTTGTGCTTGTACGGCAACAAGGTGGAGAGGGAGTGTAGGTAATTATTGTATATTTTCGATATGTTCGGATTCGACACGACAATAAAAGGGAGGTTTCGCAGGGCGTGTATACGATGCGCGAGGCGTATGGGGAGTAGGGAGAGGGTGAAGTTCGCAGAGGAATACAGCGCGGCGGCGGAAAGCGGGGGACGACCATGCCTGAAGGTAGTCAGTCAGTAGAGGAAGTGATAATCAGAAGTGGAGCATCCATACCTGACGAGATCTGCTAGACTGAGGGAATGTTGTGGTTTGCTGGCGAGGCTTGCTACATCATCGTCGGCGATGACTGTTGAACTGGGTGGATGAGACCACTTGTGGCCCGAGGGAGAGGGATGCCGAGCAAGGTGTGCACTTTGGGAGAAGCATCTATAAGTAATACTGGATGCGAATCGGATTGGGAGATATAGCCTCCCACTGCACGACCGCAATGGCGCGGAAAGTACTGTCATGGTGGCATTTGTGTACATACAGGTGCTGTAAAGCCCAGAGGAGCGAAGCCATGATGATCGCTTGGACAAAATCCAATAAACCTTGGCTCCATGCGAATGGCCAACATAATACGATTACAATTGTTGACTCTCAATTTTACATATATAAAAGAGACATTCCATAGTTCACGTTTGGTACTCTATTTTGTAGTTCAATAGAGGCGTATGATGCCATGTTTCATTATCAAAGCCTTTACGTCCCACTGTCCAAACCCTCTGCTCGCCTACTGACTCGAAAGTCAAGCAGCAACACCTCACATCCTCCTATGCGCATGCTATACAGTGCATACCTTAGGGAGGTAAGTAGAATAACATTTTCCCTTTATTGCGTGTGGACGCTTGAGTTGGCCTCAACGGCATCGATATCGGGGTGGGAATCGGAGGCGAAAACCTTGTCTTTGGGGAAGACAACGCTTGAACAACATTAGCAAGTGGAGGCTGTTAACAATCACTATGGTGACTTACCTGTATATGCCAAATGGAGAGGTGTCTTTGATCTCTCCACCTTGTTCCTTGATGTGCTTCTCGACGCTGCACTGGTGTTAGTGGCTGAAGCACGAGATGGACATTGGTACTCACGCTGCCTTCTCTGCAGGGGTTGCGTTCTCCTTGATGGTAACCTGGGGTAAAGCAATCAGCACCTACCTAAAACACTACTATGAAGAAGAGACTTGCCATATGAGTGGGTTCCGCCATTTTATAACAAGATCCTGCTTGCTTGAAGAAGATGGGTGGGTAGAAAGGGGTATGCGTGAAGGTATACAAAGGTTTGGGAATATGAAGTTATGTACTGGGAATGGAAAACTGGAGCGGTCGAAGAGGAAGATTATGAAGGATTATGCTGGAGATATGCCGTAGAGAGAGGCTTATATACTTATACTACCATACTATACCTAGGTACACCTGCACCTGGCTACCTACCCTACCTTACATCGTGACCCCGCCAGCACCTTCAGCTGCCTAAGATATACGTCATCAAGGTGGGGTGGAGCAGCTTCCAAACCTGGATAGGGCGCCCCTTGGCATTGAACATGACCCGGGAACGAGCTTGAAATGGTCCGTTTGAGATGTCCTACCGATACCAAAGCCAATGCAACAATTGGTTGATATTAGATAGATACACCTGATCGTGTACTGTTCTCGGCCCATGTTTTGCGTCATTACGATTAAGTCACGTGATATGGTGATAAGCGATAAGCAGTGGCGCTAGCCCGTATGCAGTAAAGTGGCTCATTGATAAAAGTTCCCCAAGAAAAAAATATATGTGAATAGAGGCATGAGCTCGAGGGGAACTATACAACCAACCCAACATGGAGGATCAGAAGAACAGGCCCCATCGGGCGCCAAAAGAGAAGAAGAAGCATACTGGAGGTCAGTATCCTAACAATTCATCTACCTACTAACATTTACAATGCTAACTTTACCCAGACCGCAATCCCAAAGCTTTTAGTTTCGCCAACCCAGGACGACTGGCGAAAACTGCGGCGCGATCGCATGATGTATATCCTGCTTTCCCAAAAAGCTATTAACTGCTAACCGTTCCCCTAGATCAAAGAGAAGCGCTACCATGTCCCCCAAATCGATCGCATCCCCGAAGAACCCCCTCCCCGCCTCGTTACCATCGTCGGCCCACCCGGCGTAGGAAAGACCACCCTCCTCAAATCCCTTGTAAAACGCTATGCCAAAGAAACGCTCTCCTTCCCTTTGGGTCCCATAACCGTCGTAACATCCAAGCGCCAACGCCTCACATTCGTAGAATGTCCCAACGAGCTCGAAGCCATGGTCGACATGTCCAAAGTAGCAGACATAGTCCTGCTAATGATCGACGGGAATTTCGGGTTTGAAATGGAAACTATGGAGTTTTTGAACATACTTGCGAGTAGTGGAATGCCTGGAAATGTTTTTGGGATCTTGACCCATCTGGACTTATTTCGGAAGCCGCAGACACTCAAAGATGCGAAGAAGAGGCTGAAGATGCGGTTTTGGAGTGAATTGTATCAGGGAGCACATTTATTTTATCTGTCGGGTGTTATTAATGGCCGGTATCCGGATCGCGAGATTCATAACCTGTCAAGGTTTATTTCGGTTATGAAGAATCCCAGGCCGTTGATTTGGAGGAATTCGCATCCGTATACGATTATTGATAGTTTTCGGGATATTACACATCCCACGAAGATCGAGGAGGACCCAAAATGCGACAGAACAGTGGTGCTTTCAGGGTATTTACGTGGAACGAATTTTGCGGCGAGTGGACAGAGAGTGCATATACCTGGGTTGGGGGATTGTTCGATAGCTGCGATGGAAGCATTGCCAGATCCATGTCCAACTCCATATATGGACCAGGCGGTGGCAAAAGCAAGTGGGAAGTCTGGACGGAAACGCTTGGACGAGAAGGAAAAGAAACTGCACGCACCGATGTCCGACAAGAGTGGATTGAAGATTGATGGGGACACTATTTGGATTACTCGAGAGAAGGGTTTCAATTTCGACGCAGATGCCGAAGATGAGGATCGTGGTGAGGGAGAAGAGTTGATAATAAATCTACAGGGAGAGAGGAGGTTGCTTGGGGAGACGGAAGAGGGTGTCCGATTATTCACTGGTGCTGATGCTATTAAGGCTATCCCAGAAGACGAGAATACTGGCCGAAAAGAGCCACGCTCTGCGAGATTTGTCGACCGAGACCAAGAATCTGACGATGATGCTCCTGCGAATGACGAGGGATTTGTGAGCGGAGATGAGCTTGCATCAGACGACGAGGAAGAGATCGCGGAGGAAAAACTTGGGAAGGTTTTTCGAAAAGCAGATGACAAGAGTGAGGGAGATGTTGCTTTTGCAGACAGTGATTCGGATCTTGGCTCAATATCTGGAGAGGAACTCGATTCAGACGACGAGGACCTTTCGGACGACGAAGATGGTGGAGTGCGCTGGAAAGAGAATATGGTGGAAACAGCGCGGAAACTTCACGGCCAGAAGAGGTCATATCGAACGGCAGATCTCGCCAAGATGATGTATGACGAATCAGTAACTCCGGCTGAAGCTTTACAGAGATGGAGAGGAGAGGTTGAGCAGGAGGAAGAGAATATTGAAGATTCCGATGACGAGGAGACGTTCTTCAAGAAGTCAGGCCGTGAGAAAGATGATGAGCACTTCGAAGACCGTGCCATTCCAATACTTGACTACGATGAGCTGGAAGCACGTTGGTCAGTTGAGGATAACGTCGAAGCATTGAGACAACGGTTCGCTACCGCTGATTTGTTGAAGGAGAAAGCTGCAAAAGGCAGCGATAGCGACGATAGCGATGCTGAAGAAGACGATGAGGATGAGGATGAGGATGATGAAGGCGATGGAGCATTCCAGGATTTGGAGACAGGTGAAGAGCACAAGGCGGATGAAATCGAGGCTGAACGAGAGAAGAATGCTCGTCGAAAGGAAGAGCTAAAGTTGCGATTCGAAGAGGAAGATCCAGAAGGATTTAACAACGACAAAGCCAAGGCTCGTCGAGAAGGCGGCGAGGAGGAGGAGTTTGGCGAAGACGATTGGTATGATGCACAGAAAGCTCAGATCCAGAAGCAGCTGAATATCAACAAATCGGAATTCGAAGCTCTTGATGAAAACCAGCGAGTCAATGTCGAAGGCTTCAGAGCCGGTCAATATGCCAAGATTGTCATTGAAAATGTAGCCTCTGAATTCGTCGAAAAGTTCGAGCCCCGAATGCCAGTCATCGTCGGCGGCATATCCGCAACAGAAGATCGATTCGGCTTCGTCCAAGTCAGAATCAAGCGCCACAGATGGCACAAGAAGATCTTAAAGACCAACGACCCCTTAATCTTCTCTATGGGTTGGCGAAGATTCCAAACCATGCCAGTCTACAGCATATCGGACTCGCGAACCCGAAACCGCATGCTCAAATATACACCAGAACACATGCATTGTTTCGGTACTTTCTATGGTCCCCTCGTCGCCCCAAACACCGGTTTTTCCTGCTACAATTCTTTCTCCAACAAGAATCCAGGCTTTCGCATTGCAGCCACAGGCACAGTCCTCAACGTCGACGAGTCCACCGAGATCGTCAAGAAGCTCAAACTGACTGGTGTACCCTACAAGGTATTTAAGAACACAGCCTTCATAAAAGACATGTTCACCACCTCACTTGAAATCGCAAAATTCGAAGGCGCATCCATCCGCACGGTTTCCGGCATCAGGGGACAGATCAAGCGGGCACTGAGTAAGCCTGAGGGTCATTTCAGAGCAACATTCGAAGACAAAATCCTCATGAAAGACATCGTGTTTCTACGAGCCTGGTACCCTATAAAACCGCATCGCTTCTACAATCCCGTTACGAACCTAATTGGATGGGAAGGCATGCGTCTCACGGGTGAAGTGCGCCGTGATCAAGGCCTCGCGACGCCGCAGGATAAAAATAGTCTATATAAACCTGTTGAGCGAGCAGTACGGCATTTCAACCCTCTCCGTGTCCCGCGAGCATTAGCGGCAGAATTGCCGTTCAAGAGTCAGATTGTGCAGACGAAGAAACAGGGCAAGGAGACGTATATGCAGAAACGTGCTGTGGTGTTGGGAGGGGAGGAGAAAAAGGCGAGGGAGCTGATGCAGAAGGTCATGACGCTTAGGAATGAGAAAGAGGCGAAGAGACGAGTCAAGAAGGAAGATAAGAGGGAGGTTTATAGGAAGAAGGTCGCGGAGAATGCGGAGATGAGAGGGGAGCGGGAGAAGAAGGAAAAGCAGGAGTATTGGCGCAAGGAGGGCAAAAAGAGGAGAGCTGAACCTGATGGAGCTGGGGGTGGTGGTGGGAAAAGAAGACGATAGTGTTGGGTGTTATTTGGACTTGGAGTTCTGGAGCATAAAACGAGTAGAGACATAGTATTTCATGGAGTACTAAATGAATGGCAAATGGCAGACTTATATATAGGTAGACATTGCAGCATTACCCCTTTTCAGCCTCGCGTAGCCTTGCTTCCGGTTATCAACAGCCTCGGCAAAATGGATCGCGGGGACTGCACGTCATCCCTGGCTTTGAAATACAACATAAATACCGACCTACTTGTATAATGAAGCATATAATCAACCCACCTACACCTCTTCAATCGTGCCCCAAAACACCAATCAAACCTCCTTGAACATCCCAAACACCACGAAACAATCCCATCATGCCCAAAGCAATCACAATGAAGCAAGTGGAGGGGAAGCCAGGCGCAGTCTATTACCCGTAAGCTCTCTCTCTCTCTACACACACACTTCACCACCACCAGACAGCCAACTAAGAAAGAACCACACCCCAGCATCCAGCTAACAACGGTCCCCACTCCCACCCCCGGCCCCAACGACCTTCTCATAACCATCTCCGCCGCCGCGCTCAACCACCGCGACTTCTTCCTGCGCCAACACCTGTACCCCGCGCCCTCCTTCACCACGCCCCTCCTCGCCGACGGCTGCGGCACCGTAACCGCCACCGGCAGCTCTGCCACCTCCTGGCTCCACAAACGCGTGATCCTCGCCCCCGGCCAAGGCTGGGCCTCGTCACCTACGGGTCCGGAATCCCCCTCGGGCTATGCGATCCTAGGCGGCACGTCGAGCAACCCGCTCGGCACGCTGCAGGAAGTCGTATGTGTTGACCAGGGCGAGGTGGAGGTCGCGCCGGAGCATCTGAGCGATGTGCAGGCGGCGGCGCTGCCGCTGACGGGGTTGACGGGGTGGCGGGCGCTGGTTACGAAGAGTGGGAATGCGGAGGCGGGGCGGAATATACTGATCACTGGGATTGGTGGGGGTGTGGCGCTGAATGTGCTGCAGTTTGCGGTGGCGACGGGAATTAATGTTTGGGTTACGAGTGGCAGTCGGGAGAAGATTGAGAGGGCGGTGGAGGTGGGTGCGAAGGGGGGTGTAAGTTATAAGGAGAAGGGGTGGGAGAAGGAGTTGAGGGGCTTGTTGCCGAGTGATAGGCCGTGGGTGGATGCTATTATTGATGGGGCTGGGGGGGATGTTGTGGGGAAGGCGGTTAGGTTGTTGAAGGTATGCATACTTGAATCCAGGCCTTCAAATAGAAGGTTAGAGCTGACTATATTGGATAGCCCGGCGGAGTGATCGTTCAGTACGGCATGACTGTTGGCCCTAAGATGGATTGGACAATGGCTGCTAATTTGATGAACCTGGAATTGAAAGGCACAACAATGGGCAGCAGGAAGGAATTCAAGGACATGGTTGCGTTTGTCAAGGAGAAGAAGATTCGGCCCATTGTTTCAGAGATTGCAAAGGGCTTGGATAATCTCAAGGATATCGATGAATTGTTTGAGCAGATGAGGAACGGAAGCCAGTTTGGGAAGCTAGTTGTTGAGATTGCTCCGTCACAGGGTGGGAATAGTTCTAGTAAGTTGTAGATGCAGCTGAATAATGAAGCGTTTTGATTAATGGTTGGGTTTAGTCTCCTGATCTATAAGAGTGTTGGCAAGTGTCAATTATGAATTAGTAGACTTATATATTCGTACGTGGTATACTGTATATCTATTTTGTTACTTGTAACAGATCACAAGCAAGACTTTCCTAAGTACATACCTCGAGGTTATTTACAAGACCCAGCTATGCATGCGAAATGTTCATCTTTACATCTAGTGCTTCGTCTCACGAGACTATGCTGGGGATCCTGGGACATGCTCATGGATAGTCTGTAAAAGCAAAACCTACATTCACTGTCTGTAGATGATTTCACGAAGGCGTCGTACGGTACGATTCAATTCTCTCTCCGCCCTGGCCAGTTCTCGTGACCGAGGTATTCTGCCCCCTAAAGTGCTAGGCGAGCTCCAAGTCTTCTTCACCGCGTTGTTCTCCAGAGCTTCAACACTCAAAACGCACAACAACAACAAAAAGATCGAATCAATTCACCCACTTCGACCTCAACAAATAAGACGGGTCGATTGACTGCGATCTTTCACGTCAACTAGGGCATCTTCAGGTAAGCTTTCACCTCGATCCTATCCTCCATATCATCCTCACCCTTGAGCAGTTCTCCCGCTACCATGTCATACGAATGCAGTATTTGTGACAGAGTTGGCTTCGGCTCTGATGAGTCACGAAACCAGCACGAGAGAGACGCCCACCAGGACTACTGCGGTAGTTGTATGGAGCGATTCTATTGTCAGGGAGATCTAGACAGACACGACGCAAAGTACCACCCGACCTGGTGCAACGACTGTAAGAGCGACTTTCCTGACAAGATTGCCTTAAGAAAGCACCACAACAAAGATCATGCCTTCCACTGTTGGACTTGCCGCAAGCAATTGCGCAGTAAGAAAGGTCTGGGAGAACACCTGAGAGCCGAAGGCCACGGCAGAACAGCTGGCCCTGTGAGCCAGTATACATCTACGCACACCACACCGCCGCCCGCCCTCGCTCCCACTCCTTCTTTCTATCCTAGCACTGCACGTGTACCTTCGAACAACAACTCAGCCAACGCAGCATATCGCACCCCGGTGCACTTTCTTCTTTGTCCTATCTGCAATCTTCAATGTCAAAATGCATCTGATCTACAGCACCACCTCAGCATTACCCACATTCATCAATGCTCAATCTGCCAAGGAAATTTCGAAAGTCAAGAAGATTTGCAGCAGCATACCAACGTTCACCACACTATCAAATGTGAAAAATGCCCAGAAATGCTGCCAACTGGAGTCGCTTTCAAGAAACACCTGAAGGAGAAGCATGAGCTCAAGTGCCAGCAGTGCCCCGCCATTTTTGCCAAGGCAGCCGCTTTGGAAAAGCATCTCACCACACACATGTACAATTGCGACAAATGCTCTGAATCTTTCGGCTCCTTTGAGTTCTTACTCAAGCATCGCGACCACCAGCATACGTTTAACTGCTTTATGTGCCCCGCGAGCTTTGAAACTTTGGCAATGCTTCAACTGCACCAGGATAAACAACACAAGTTCAAATGCAACATATGCCCAGATCATTTCTCCACTTTGGACCTGCTCCAAGAGCACACGGAAGAGATTCACGTTTTCAGATGTAACCAATGTGGCGGAACGTTTCAGACGCAGTTGAGTCTTCAAAACCACCAGAAGAAGATTCACCATTGTCCACAATGTTCCATCAGATGTGAGACCATCACAGATCTGGTTAAGCATGTTCACACAATGCATTTGCACACGTGTGAGGAATGCAACGCGAAGTTTGATACCGGTGCCGGCTTGAAGGCACACCAGCATACTGCCCATCAACCACTTCCATGCACCAAATGTGATGAATCATTCAAGTCTCTGGAACTTCTACGCCAGCATGAGTCCACCCATATCCACGAGTGCGACATCTGTAAAGCCTTCTTCCACACGAAGAATGACCTCAGCGGGCACAGGCTCTTATTCCATATGGTCAGACAGATTCCGGTACCTCGGAATAACGTCTCGGCGGTTGTGGGACAATCTCAACGTGTGCACATCAGCAGCCCGCCATCCACCCCGGTTCAACCTCCCCGCCCCAGCCGCGATTCCATTTCTACATCGCAGCACGATTCCACCAACCCTTCCAACATCAGAAGACGGATCGGCGGCGGACAATGATGAATGTTCGACTGCTAACTAATGGTTCTCCATTTCGTCACAGACAGTCTACCGCATAGACCACCTTACCTCTTCATGTACCGTCCGCCGGACTGATGCCTCCCTGCGCGCTATGGATGATATTGTGTTTGCACACCGTCCACAAACACCCACCACTGTCAGATTAAGTCACCACACTATGATTTCCTTTCCATCTCCCTCTTTGCCCAAATTACCAGAGCAGCTTTCTCTCCCCCCTCCCTACCACAAAATCAAAAGGATCAGCCTGCCTCACTTCAAGCCCAGTCAATCTCGCTCTCATTGAACCTTTGTACAAGTAAGACTACAAACGCACAATCATAACCCATCTAGAAAAGAAGCACGGGGGAATCAACACACTATACGCAGAACAGAAAGTCGGAAATGAGCTGGAGCACTCACTGTACATAGCATAACATTGAATTGAACCATACACTCACTCGCAAACCACCATACCGCCAGCTGGCATACATGCATGCAATTGTGGCTTTGCCTAACGCACGTGGAATCCTCTCCACATCCTCAGATATCTCTATAATCTCCCGCCCGCCCGCATCACCGATCGAGTCCAGCACTCCAATTTTGCATCAGGCCCCTCTATCCCTCTAATCCCCACCTCATAAGACTCCTTTAACCCCCCACCCCCTCAACCCGCCTGACATCCCTCACCATCTCCATAAAGCATTCTAACTTGCATTTAATTTCAAAATCTCTATTAAAAGCCTCTGGTTCCACATCTTAGGAAGTGAGGCCGTGCTTTACGCCTGAGGGGGTGCTAGAGAGACAAAGGAGGGAGGAGAGTAGGGTTAGGAAATACTTTTTAGGAGGGCGAGGGGGAGGTGATATAAGGATTAGGACTGATGTCAGTGTTTAGGTTGGGGCGTAGCTGGTTTTGGATATTAGTATACTCTTTTAAGTCTTGTTAACTTAGAGTGGTACTAGTATATATGCTAAAGGTATAATAAATAGTGTCAAGAGCTAGCCGCTAAAACTAAAACTAGAAGAGCTAGAAAGTATGATTATGCGAAGTGGGTTAGGAAATGCGATTCGTTCAACTCGATTCGATTCGGGACGTGAGCAGATTAATACCAACTACACGAACCTAGTATTTGCTTGCTATACCCCGGTCCAGTATACTTACTATCCACACTTCAAGTAACAAGTAACGAGGAAACTAGAAACCCGTGACTGCATTCCGATCAATCATATATACACGCTAACTAAGAACACCTCCCCTCCCTTTCCATAACGCCTAGCGTACGTACGTGTCTATCCTACCTACATCTCTCAACCACATCCCCAGAACCCCTCAACCGTGCTCTCTACCCCTCAACCCACAGCCAAGCCAGTTTATACTCGCCTCGTACCTCCCTCTCCCTCCCGCCTTCTCCTTCGATAGTGTCACTAAACCCAACATACACCACATTTTCCACCTTTGTACCCGCGGCCGGGCGTGGTCAATATTCGTTTTCCCTCTCGGTCTGCAGCAAAGGCGTATATTCCCCATGCGCAGGGTTATGAACCGAGTCCTCAAGCCCACCCAACCCCTGCCCTGCTATTTTTGAAAGGCCGCCCAAAAAAGAATTCGAGACGCGGCGGGGCTCATATTCCTCCTCTGCCTTGTCGGCTGGTAGGACGAAGCCCGGTGATGGAGGTTTCGGGATGGCGTCTAGACTGCGAGGGACGATTAATTGGTCGGTTTCGGTTTCGGATTGGTGGAGAGATGAAGGACGGGATTGGGATCTTAGGGATGGGGGTTTGGGTGGTGGTGAGGGGGAAGAGGAAGAAGAGGGGCGCAGAGTGAAGAGTGAGGAGAGCGGACGAGTAGGTGGAGGGGCTGTGTGCGCTGTAGAGGATGAGGAGGACGATTCGAAGAGCGAGCGTGTTTTTTGGAAGAAGCTGGGATTTGGTATCGATGGCGAACTGGCTGGCGTGTGACTTATGCTAGTCCGCTCTATGAGTGTTGAGCGCCGCGGAAGGAGAGATGGTGAGGATGGAGTTACTTCCTCTTCTCCATTTTGAGACCGCGTGGCTGATGGTGGGGAGTCGTAGGGTCGGCTGGGAAGATCGGTGATCAGCGATGTGACCTGAGAACGGCCGTTTGCATTCTCGCTGGGAGAGCTGTGGAAATCGCTCGTTGGTATTTCTTGCCCTGTCAGGTTTGCTTGGCTTGTTTTAGGCGTGATGTATGATGAGTATTGTTGAGTAGAAAATGCTTCAAAGTCAGCTTGCATTGGGGAAGCTTGAGGTTTCAAATCCTGGCTTTCTTCCTCATGTGACTCGATATCGTGAGCTTGAGCTGGCCATGAAGATCGAATCAGACGCTCGGTTTGAAGTGCCTCGCTTGCATTCTCGGCGATTTCGTCAATTGGTGTTACTGGTGATGAGTCGCCGTCGTCGGAGTGAGCGTAGCTCTCAAACGAGGGGACGGTATCTGCGGTATGGGTGCGAATGTGAAGTGCAGAACCAATATCTTGCGGACATTCTTTCTCATGAAGTTCACTTTTGGGTGAGACGTTGAATGTACTTGGCATATGATAATCATCTTCAGTGTCAGTATTTACCTCCTCGGGCTCATCTTCAGTCGAGCCGTTGACCATCTTGCTCACTACAGGCAAGTCGGATTGGATGGTATCGACTAGGGAAGCGAAGAGACCTGTAGGGGTCTTCACATGTTCTGAACTGGAGGATAATGTTTCTCCAAGCTCATTGTCTCCATTAGCCGATGGATGTGTCCATGATGCATCTTGGTGGATAGAATCAGCAGAATGTGCTACTTTGTGTTCGACAAGTCCTTGATGGTCTTTTTCCGACTCCAGATCCCCCCCATGTACATTGTGATTGTCCTGCTCCTCGTAATCGTCATCATCGCTGTCAGCGAACAAGTCATCTGCATCCAAGACCGTGACAGGCGACTCGGCTGTAGTGTGATCATATGTTTGATGGATGATCTGTGTTGAGGGAGTTGAGGGGGGATCAACCATCTTCGAATGTTGTTGCTGTTTTGGTGTTTGCGGTCTGTCTTCAATTTCAATAGTGGCAGTGGAGTCTTGGGCGTAATTTGCAGAGAATGTTGGGGTAGGTGGTTGACTCTCAAAGTGCTGCTCGGGAGTTTCCAACCTCGCTGTACTGTTGTTAAAAGTTTCGGTGCTGTCTTCATCAGTGGGCAAAGAAGCAACCGAGTGATCTTTAGTCATTTCCGCCTGAGATTCTTCCAACCCCAGCAGAACCTCAACAGACTCTTGGGTGGCTGATTGATCCGTAGATTCCGAAACCTCATTTGGGGCTTTGAGTTCCTGCACTTTCACAGGATCCTGGCGGTCATGAGTCTCTGGGTTCTCAAGCGTCACGTCCAAGGTCTCCGGGGAGTTACCATTCGAACTGATGATATGGTGATCAGCCAGAGCGTGGTTTTGCTCGGGGCCTCCATCTTTGATTGAACTTGAGGACACTTCTGCGGAGGATAGAGGAGTTCTTGCCGAGCTGGTGTTGCTAGTGTAGAGGTTGGAAGAATCACCAAGCGGTCTTTCTGTTGAATAGCCAGAGTCATTTAATCCAGCTGATATTTTTTTCAACGTATCATCGTGCTGTTCAAGACTGAGCAGTTTAGATGAATCTGGCGTTCTTTCATCGTCAAGCTTTTGCCCGAGCTCAAGATTTGGGTTTTCTGCTGGAACAGTGACTTTAATATTTTCGCTTGTCTCGTCCTCCATCTTAGGGACTTTATATGTGGCCGCAGAGAGGGTTTCAGCAAAAGAGCTATCCAATTGCACGGGAGGCAGCTCTGGACTTGGGCGTGACCCGGCTTCATGTACAACAGAAGCCGTGTTCTCAATTAGAGGACTTTCTTCGAGGACTGGACCATCTTCCGGGATTGGAAGCTCCTGGTGGACAGTGGTATTATTTCCTTCGCTCTGCCCCGGAACAGTAGTCTTTCCACTGCCCTCTTCCCTTGACATATTCGCTGCATCAGAGATATTCTCGGGAGCTAATACCGTATTATTCGGATCTAAATGGTCCTCTGACTCTGAAATGGGATCGACAGTCTCATGTTGTGGTTCTAGCGAGGGGTTCTCTGCATTTGGGATATTTTCCGCCCTTGGGTCACTGGTTGGAATCTCAAGCGCAGCTGAGGATTGGAGTGTCTCATTTTCAGCGACTGTCAAGTTCTCGCGGACGTCGGAAGAATCCTCGAAGTCCTTTGGTCCATCTTCACATGTTTCTAGTGGAACTTCACTTGCTATTTGGGAACCCTCTTTATGTCCCGAATTGCTCTCTCCTTTCCGTGTATCTTCATGTTCCAAGGTATGGCTGCTTTCTGGCTGTGGGGCGATAGCTTCTGTTGCAACATCGTCGACCACGAAGGCCGGAGTTCTATTCTCTTCCTCGCTCCCAATGACCGGTCCGTCCTCCGTAATTGGTATCTCGAGGTCGATATGCCGAGGATATATTCCGTTTTGTATGTTTCCTGCCCCAACCAACCCAGGAGCGGAGATAGGAGCTTCTTCAGTCTTCTGTGGGATGAGAGAATCGGCAGGCTCGTTGGTCATATCCCCAGCTGGTATATCCTCAGCACGTATCTCGATTTCCAATGCATCTGCACTCACGTTTGAGGCTTTCTCTCCCTCTTCCCCAATTTCCTGCACGGGCTTATCGCTTTTCTCTTTAGTCTGAAGAGACACTATCGAATCCAGATCCTTGACGACGTTCAACCCCGTTGGCGCTAACGTCCCAGTCCCAGTGCTATTCGGCAATGTTTGGGTAGACTTCCCGAGAGTCTTCCTGCGGCTTCGAAAGTTGATAGTGGGAATGACAGTCGGCTGATTCAGCGCTGCTTCGATTTGGGCATTGATAGCCTGTTCACATGAGTTAGAACTCCCCCGTTACTGCATACGCCTCTCCGCTTACCTTTCTCTTCTCATCCAACTCCTTCAACACCATCTTCCCTTCCTCAACCTTCCTCTCCATCTCATCCTCCAGCCTTTCCAATTCACCCTCAGCATCCTCCCTCAAACTCCTCTGCCGCTCCTCCATCTCCACCCTCCTTTTCTCATCCTGCTCATCCTTCAACCTCTTCCTCTCATCTTCCTCTTCTCGCACCCGAGCTCTACGCTCCTCATCTTCCCGTCGTCGCCGTTCCATTAATTCCCGCTCTTCATTCCGTCTCTGCTCTTCTAACTCCTCCTCTTCTTTTGCTCTCTGTGCAGAAAGCTGCTTCAGATCATCTTCATGCTTCTTCTTAATCTCCAGAATCCTCTCCTCCCTCTCCCTCTCAAGATGTTCCATCTCCTCATCATGCTCCGAGGTCGCAGAGAGCGATTTGACACATTGGTGAATCGAGTCGATATTCGAGTGCAACTGCACTACCAAGTCCGCAACATCTGCCATCTCGACACCTTTTCCGTACCAGTATATGGAATTCCAGTTATACAGTAACGTATCAAAACCGATATAAAAACAAATTAAAGTAAAGAAAGAGGACAAGAAATAAAGAACCTCGAAGTCTTCAGACGAACCCAATACACACCACAGCACAGCGCATGAACATACAGTACTCCGTAGACACCAAGCAAACAACAGCAGCATATTAGCTCACAACAAAGCATTGAATAATTGAAATAATACCCCACCAATAGCGGACCCGGGCCTGGAACAGAAACGCATAATCCGAGCGGTTTCAACTAGGAATCCCTAGAACACTATTCATGCTTCGGAAGCTCGAGGGGCGCGTCGTCAGTGCGGGATTGAATATACAGTATAGTACCGTATATAAATAGAAAACCATATAATATCTGGCAGGCAGTGGATCTAGGGGATTTATTATTATCACAGTACGGCGGTGTCCGAGATAATATGCTATGTTGCCGTTAATAGTAAGGAGCAAGAAATAAGGATGAAGCAAGAAACCTTGTCGTTTAGGTCACATGATATATCACCATAGGTATTTTATATTACAGTATCTTTTAACATACTGTAGCAAGTAGTTGGCGCTTTGCAAAAAGCTATGATGATAAATAACCTGCTGTTGTAGAATTAGGTGAAAAGGTAGGCATGTTAGGAGTTTGAGATCCCGTGATTATCGCATCCAGTCCAGCTCCAACCAGTGTGCAGCATTAATTATCAGGTATGGTTGCAAGAATACAAGTGCAATCAACTATAATTTAGCAAGAATAAGCATTAATGGTGGGAGCATCATGATGAAATTGGATTCTTTACAATACAAGAGACGAAACCCATCCATCTAGGAGAGCAGAACCATCTATCTAACCCCTTCCTCCCCTTGCCGTATGATGATTAGTGACGAAATTTCTATATGGTATACGAATCGAAGTTGCACTGCTTATCCTCCAACGCCCCTATCCTGATTTATATCCTCGCCATATCCCCCTTCGTAGCCCTCGCATTCCGCCTCCTGAACTGATCCCTGAACTGCATGCGTCCAACCGTCCCATAAGCAATCGTCGCACCCAACAGTACGGCCCAAACACCCGTAACAATGGCACCAATAGGGAATATCAGGATATGGAGGCCTGGCACGACGAATGGCGCGCCGGATGCGACGACTAGGGTTTGGATAGGGGGCGAGAGCTGCGATTTCGTGGGTACGACTTGAGCGGCGAAGACGCCGTTGACAAAGGTTGCTTCTTGGGAGGAGAGGGTCGTGTTTACAGTTTGGCCGGAGCCGTTTACTGCTGTTAGACTGACTGTTGGTACTAGGACCTTTTGGAGAGCGGCACTGAAGGGGAGGTTAGCGAAAGGATTGCAGGATCGAGATGGATTACTTACGTTCCCATGTTGGCAGTCAACAGGTTCTTGTTGATTTGCCCAACGAAAGCATACGACTGTGCCATTGCAGGCACCGCGGTCTGTCTCTTCTCCATACCCCGCGGCCATGAAATCAAAGAGATGCCACTTCCTCTCGCCTTTAACGCCGTCGAGTTGACCGCGGAGACCGTAGCTCCATTATACGCAAGCCCAACCTGAACATTCTGTGTAGCGATATTGGCAAAGTCCCCAGTTGGCGGAGAGACCGTGTATAGTCGTAGATCGGCCTGGAAGACTCCCGTGGTGTTGTCCAAGAAGGGGAGATTATAACACACCGCCATGCCAGACGGATTACTTGCTACCCCGCCTAACGCCTGTAGTGATGTCGTGCAGGCAGCTTCTGTCTGCATCTCCCATTGCGACGCATTGACTGCTCCTGTTCCTTCTGGTGCTTGCCTTCGCTCTACGGGCTCTACGAGTGCATCCACGTATCGCTTCATAGTCTCTTCCATTGAATTATGCCCCCGCGCCATGTGTCCGACATCTTGTATAACCCCCGCAGAAACTCTGCTCGCCAGCAAAAGAGATACCGCAATCGCTGTCGCCCACATCGTATTGTGTTTATATGTTCGGTATGAGTAAATCGAGAAGAGGATCGTGGTCGAGGAGTGGTATAATAAGATACGTGTAATTTCCGGCCAGCGGTTAAGTGCTGAAGTCAAAGAGTGTAGGTGGGTTGTTCCTGCCTTCACTGGCAACGTCCCCAGAAAGAAAGGATAAAGTAAAGCACGAGGCCGTAGAGAATGGAAGGAAAGAATGAGAGGGCCCTGCCCGAGAATAGAGGCACCTGTTGATGTTTTGTTTCCCAGGAGCAATTAGGAAGGTGAAAGATTATACTAGAAGAACAAGAGTAAGAATAGAATAGAATCAACGAGATGAACGAAAGGGCGTAGTCGGCAGAGGTGCATAGAAAGGAGAGACGATGGGCCCATGTGGTTATGACCATCATTCAGAAAACGGAAAGGAGATCATGGCAACCTCAAACCTGACTGTGGCGTGAGGGAGGACTCCTCACACACGGTGAAGCAAATAAGTGCAGTCTTGACACGGGGCTCTGGCAGAGCAAAGCGCAGGCCAGACACAGGTTGTCGGATACTGCCGCTGAATACAGTATGGACTGTAGGGAGGGCAATGGGCCAGGGCCAGCCAGAGGACTCCTTGCGGCGCATCGTAGCGTATTGCTTGGGGGCAGTTAACGATGGTCTCTAAGGTTAGTTAGGGCATAAATGAAACTGAGGACATCGAGGGTCGGCGGGTCGATGATACAGCATCAAGTGGGTTAGAGAACCCACCCAAATCGGAAGTGGTGCCAAGCTTGGGAGGGGAGGGGGAAAGTGCACGGAGGCAGAGACAAGCAATGGGGAGTGGGCAGTGGGCAACCAGGCGCAACTCTAAAGGGCATTGGCATGCTCTAGAGGGTTTAGTGGTTGTGTATAAAGGTGTGTACAGTACAAATGATTGGCTGTAGAGTCGAGTCTGGAGTCCCGACTTGGACTTGGTGGGCTGTTGACATTTGTGAGGAGAGACTTGAGTCTTGCGCACAGATGAGGTGAAGTGAACACCAAACGATGCAGCGTTTGAGGTGAAGCTTGCCGCGTTGCAGACGGAGGATCATTTCGCTTCAGCCTCTTCTGATGCAAACCACGTCGGCAGATGAGATAAGCGAGCCAATAACAAGCCGAGAACTTTCTTCAACAACCTCAGGTCCTCATACACCTCCTTGAGGTTTTCTTTACCGCCGGCCTAGATATCGTCCCGTCAACATCTATTGGGAATGGGAATCGCAAAATTCTAAAGTAACACACCATGTGGTATTTTGGGCTGTGGCTGTGGTACCACTACTGCACTTTCTTTTCTTCGTAGTGCAGTACGACCAAAGACACTCTACGCGCCTGCACGTCTTTCAATGGGCCCGGCGCCAGATCACGATCCTTCTCTAGAGGAGGAATCAATAATCGTCTGCCTAAGGTATTCGTAGGAGACTAACAAAAGTGTCACTGCTGTCCCAAACCCAAATGAGAAACGCCCAAAGTACAGTACTTGAACTATACTGTATCGCATTTCCACATTTGTTTTGCTCCGTTTTGATAATTATCTGATATGGACTCGAAACGCTCGCTAGTATTGATCGACTCGGGGGATTATTCTCGTCAACGAACCCGTTAGTCTCACAACGTCAGTCAGCATCTCCTTTTGATATCGTGACCATTATCAACCTGGAAGTGATGGCCTTGATGGCCTCCCTGAAATCTCCGGCCTCCATGGGGTTGCGTGTCCCAGGAATATGGGGTGTCCCCAGATTTCGGGTTCTTATATCTTCCAATTACTCGCTTCTAAATTCCAATGACGCTCAACTATTATGATTCGCAATCTATTATGTTTGAATGACCTTTCGCGATTGATTCTTTTAATGATCGAACCGATAGCCTATCATATCCCCTGCCTCCAAATCCCCTTACCTTATGCCCTTAAACCTTCGGTGGCGAGATCATCGCCCTTTTCGCCCTCCTTGCAGCACACAGAGTGCATGTGCAGGGACCCGAATCCGTAGCATCGATTTCCGCGATCTCTTGGGCAGTCGGCCAGCCGCTTTGATGGAACTTGGACATGCCTTTGACGTCTCTGCCTTCCTGCTTGAAGTTACCGTATTTGCACTGCACCATCTCCGAATGCTTGTTGCCAAGCTTCTTCAACGCCTCCGAGCCATCAGTGAAATCCAGAATACTCTGATGCTTCATCTTGCTGGCTTGCTCCTGCCGTTGGATCAGCGATGATATTAACAAGAGAGTATAGTTGAAATCAGCCTACCTGGGGTTTCTGAATGTCAGTGAGATCCTTTTGTTTTACTCCTATAGCGAAACACTCCTCGTCCTTGAATTCCTCTGCCTTATCTGAATTGTCACCTTCGCCCTTAGACTTGTCTTCATTGGCACTGTCAAGCTCTTTGATGGACTCGGATTCGAGTTTTGATTTATTGTTCGATTCATTCTCGATGGTGGGCAGGTCGCTGGTTTCCAGCGTATCCTACATGATGTCAGTAAACCGCAACACCCGATGGCGAAGCTTTTCCCATAGTCACGTACGTTAGACATGATTGATGATATTGAGAGGTCTCCAAAGCTCACGTTGGTGGTTGGGAAATACCATGGACCATGGATGTTGGATATTGGGATTTGAAGACGAATGTTTGCTGCAGAAAGTCGATGGCAAAGTCGAAGTGGGAATAATTCACCGGTGCGCATGAATTCACCTGAGTGAGCTGTATTCATTATCCTCCCCTCTAAAACCCCTTCTTGTCAATACCGTCGTTATGTCGGATCCAACTTCGACGAATAACTATCGACAACCAAGTTAAAGCCTATCTCACTATTCAGTGCATAGAATTTGTGCTTCTTCATCAGCTAAACCTAGGATCAAAATGTTATGAAGAGCAATCTATTAAATGTTGCTAGAGTATCGACAGTGTCAGCGTTATTCTCATCACATGAGTACCTACACCTCAAGTCCCGCCAGAAGCCGACACACTCTCAATAAACATCCCACATTTTATCCTCTCACAACACTTCCACTACATATAACCTCTTATACGGCTAACAACCCGGCCACTTATCTTTCATGACCTTCATCAACTCCTGAAACACAACTTTGTATCTATCCGGGTTGAGATGCAGACGTAGCGGCTCATCGGCTCACTTCTACCAACCGCTCTCATCCCTAGCAATATATTACCGCCATCGTTCCAATTCAACGGCCTTCTTCGCACAAGCACTCCAAACATCCACAAGCGCAACGTTCATCTCAATCGCTACTTCTTTCACAGCATCGGTGTACATACGCCTTAGTATCCACCGCTTTCTGAATCATCAGCTCATCAGCGCAGCTATTGACAGCATTCATCTGTTGATTCAAGTCATGCATAATACTCTCCTCCACCGGCGGAGGAGTGAGAAGATGATGTTCGGAGTATGCACAACTACAGACGGATGATTGATAATGACATTGAGGTTGGATTTGAATGTATCAAGTGGTACGTACGTATTGGTAGATGGAGGAAGTGCATGTATTATTGTTATTTGCACCGAACCTGATTGTCTAGCTTAAGTCAAACACAGATAGGTTGGGAGGGAGACGGACCAAGAATCGCACAGGTGCTTGCTCTTGTTGTGAGGATTTGGGAGAGGATAGTCAGGATATGATCATGCTGTACCTACTGGACATTCATCCACAGCTCCTCCATATCAAAGACAAGGAGAGCAAAAACGGGACGGGGACGACAAATCTAAAGCCTCGATTTATGACATCCAGTCTCCTTATATATGATACTCCCCATCAGCTTGATATCGTACACAGTCCGTTTGACAGGGAAGAGGGACAGGGGAAATACCAGCCTGCAACTCGGGAGCCGGTCCCAAATCACGTGGCTGGTCATTTGCTCCTCGGGTGAAGCTATCACCTATTTTGACATCATCACGATATTTTGATGTCCAAGGAACATTTCATGGTAAATCTAGCTACCCAACAGTATGAATTATTCCAGCGGTGCCTGGACTGGATTCTTAGAACTGCTCCCGTCTATAATGCGGGGTAATGCAGTACCCACTCACCATCTGAACCGTGACAATATCTCTAACTCTCTGCTTCCTCTATTCTGTTTAGTGCCCAAATACTATGGTTTTCTCGTGTACTTGGGATACGAACGATTTGGATCATAGTTTCCAGAATCAGGTTCACATGTCTCTTACACGAAGGACCATAAGCTAACTTGTACCTGCGGGGAATTTAGCGTTGCAGTTCGCTATAAATCAACCAATCCTAAAAGCTCCCGATTTGTAAAGAAATCTCGCCCCGCGAAAGACTTTCCACGGCACAGCATATGATAGGCTGTTAGCTCGATCAGTCTAAAAAGAGAATATAATTACGATAAATGCGGGGACTGAATTAAGCTTAAAATCCAATAATCATGGGGTCAAGCGTTAAATATCATCTCATATCGAGTGAGCTACTTACCACCTCTCCACGTTCTACTTCGTATTCACGATGCTACTCAAAAACTTTGAGAACTCGGATTCTTCGCTCGTAAATGAGATGTCTCACAAAAACGAGCGACACGCGATCCCTTTTTATTGGGCGCACAAGTCTTCCCCCTGGAACGGTGCCACGAATTTTACTTTATCCCCTTACTTCTGCTCATCATTTGCTTTCTTTCCTTCCACTACACACGCTCGCTTTTGAAGACTTTGTTCTCTAATCCTTTCTTCTCTGTTTATTCCTTTCGGCTTTTCGGAAAATACACTCGTTTCAGTAATTGTCAATTTTTCAATTCCGATATTGTACCATCGAAATGCGTTTCTCTACCTTGCTAGCCTCCAGCGTCCTGGCTGTCCTGTCAGTAAAGGCACAGAACACAACAGTAGCCCCTGTCGCTTCGTCCGTGGCTCTCACTCCAGCGCAATCATCTCAAGCTTCCTGCTTGTCCGCTTGTTTGTTCCTCCTCCCTCCCTCCCTCCTCTCACCCCCCTCATCTTCTCCACCAAAACAAAACAGAAAAAAGCCCCACAAACCGAACAAAACTAATTAACCACCCTCCAGGCGACCCCAAAGACCCCTCCTGCCGCCAATCCTGCATCATCGTGCCAGAAGGCGACTACAGTGCGCAAAACCGCACCATCGACTGCATCGCATCCTGCGTCCAAGGCGACGGCAGTTCAGCCGCGAACGCCGCCTACGAGACTTGTCAAAAAGGCTGCGTAGCCAGCGCAACCTTCACACCGACCTCTACTGCTGCAGCTGCAGAGGAAACGGGATCTGCGACTGCGACTGCGACGGTCACGACGGCGACGGGGAGTGCGAGTGCGAGTGGGGGTGAGAAGACTGCTAGTGGGACGAGTGGTGAGTACTCTGTGTAGAAGGGTGGGGGTCGAGACGGGGGATGATTTTTCCTAATTTGATGGGATGCTGTAGGTGCTTCGACGGCTACTGGGACGAGCTCCAGTGCTGCGACTGCGACGACGAGCAAGGCTGCCGCTGATACACTTCATATGGGCGTCTCTCTCACGGGCGTATTGGCGGTTTTCGCTGCCATTATTGCTTTGTAAACAGTTCGAACGTTATGCTATTTGTTCGTTTGAGCATTTTTGGTCTTGGGTCATGTTTCTGAAGGTTATATGAAAGGGTGGGCTGGGGCGGTTGGATGTAATGGAACAGGGTCGTTGGTTTCGGGTTTCTTGCATTGAAAGTATATAAAAAGGATTGGGAAATAAGCATGGCATGAACCGGTATTGGTGATGAGAGGGATATAATTGCTCCAATTGCTTTTATGCAGCTTTAATTTTGCAGCTGCATAGACTTACGTCTTTTTTCTGTAACTCTTTATTATGCTTTCTCGTGGTGGACATGCAAATAGGCACTGATTGTTGGTATCACAAGGTGATCACTTCGCTACTATGGTAGGTATGTATTTGGGGGTCTTGGTGGTTCCATTGATGTTGGTTTGATATAGATCTGTAGATCCCGGATTTGTTGCGAAGAGATTATGCACCTTCGCTTAGTCACGCGGTCACATGGCTTTAAAGTCCCGGTCCCATTCTCCTGACACTTATGAACATCAACTTATAAGGTCCTACACCATCTACAGTAGCATATGTTAAATCAGTACCGCATTCTTCTTCTACTATGGTGGGGCTGCTTCTGCTCTAATTGGGATCTTGGGTCCTAGCCATGTGGTTGTCACTGACCACACTTCGGGTATATAGCTGGCTTCTTCTCACTCTCTGGTTACACACTATGAAATCCAGTCTCTACACTTCTCACTACTTCCTTGAGGCCTTCTCTCTCTCTTCCCCCCTTTCATCCCTTCTCCCTGCATTAGCCTTCACCCTACCAGCTAGCTCGCTCCTCCACACTACAGTACGTCGAAAGTGATCGAAAGTTCCTAGGAGTTGGTAATAAAAAATTGGCCCCTGAATTTTCGCGAACAACACCACTCACCGGCACCTTTCTACACCTATGCGACGTCATTATTGTCTTTCAGGTGCCGGTGGCCCGTGCGTAGAATGATCTGATAACTGTCGGTACTAGTGAACTACTGGTGCCAGATATGCCTTAGTAAGCTTTTTCATGCATTGATGGTCTAACCTAACTTACCTCCGAAAAAACTTGGGTAGATGGTGGTATAGCCGAAATTACGTATTATCCCCCTGCTTAACTCCTACAGTAGAATGCAAATGCATTACTAAAGGGAATTCTATAATGTAAATGCATTATTCACTCACGGGCATACGTCGGATGAACCCCCCACAGGTGTACGACTCAGGTATACGTAGAAAGGTGGACGTTGTCCGCCTTCTTTGTTCGGTGGTCTGATCGTATTGGGCCTAGGAAAATCCCGGTTTGCGCACGATACCAACACGACACGCACGATAAGAAGTTTTTAACGGAGTACGGAGGAAATGTTGTCCATTGTGTACGATTGCTGAACAATCAAGATGTATGTAGGTGGGTGAGAAGAATTCTATAAATTGGAGAAAGTGCCCCTCCACCCTATGTTTTTTATACATAGCCATTCTCTCAAACTTTGGTATATCTTGCACATATAAAAGAGACGAACAAAATGTCACCATCAAGACTCTTCCAACCACTTAAGCTTGGCAATGTCCAGCTCTCAAACCGTATTGCACTAGCTCCTCTTACTCGAGTCCGTGCCGACGATAATCATGTGCACCTCCCGATGTCTGCAGAATATTACGCTCAGCGTGCATCTACACCCGGTACCCTTCTCATATCAGAAGGCTCCTTTATCGCTCCCCGAGTAAGTCCAGAATAACCAATTTTGGTATTCCCCTACACAGCAATACTGATTCAAGATCCTCGCGATAGGCAAGTGGTATACCCAATGTTCCAGGCATCTGGAACACGGATCAAATTGCAGCATGGAAGAAAGTTACAGACGCCGTCCATGCAAAAGGCTCATATATAAACCTTCAGCTGTGGGCCCTTGGTCGCGCCGCATCTCCGGAAGTCCTCTCGGCAGAATTGGGTGCGGATGGTAAAGTCAAAGGCCCCGGCGATATTCCCTTTGAAGGCGGCGCCCAACCGGAAGCGTTGTCGGAAAAGGAAATCCAGGAGTACATTGGTCTATACGCACAAGCGGCGAAAAATGCCATCGAGGCGGGCTTCGACGGCGTGGAGATCCACAGTGCAAACGGATACCTGATTGATCAATTTGTCCAGGATGTGAGCAACAACCGAACGGACGCTTGGGGTGGCAGTGTAGAGAAGAGAGCCCGATTTGGGCTCGAGGTTACGAAGGCCGTCGTCGCCGCCGTAGGTGCTGAAAGGACTGGCATCCGCATATCACCCTTTAGCACGTTCCAAGGCATGAAAATGAAGAACGATGCTTTAGTGGAACAATTCTCCTACTACACCAGAGAGTTGAAGAAGTTCAACCTTTCCTACCTCCATATCATCTTGCCACGGGTTTGGTGGTTGGAGAATGAGCCAGACGTTGAAAGTCCCGAGTCAGTTAAATTCTTGGTCGATATATGGGACAATATAAGTCCCGTCCTCCTCGCTTCAGGTTACACGACAGAATCGGCATACGCTGCTGCTGATGTCGAGTACAAGGATAAAGATGTAGTGATTGTCTTTGGGCGTTATTTCATTTCGAATCCTGATCTAGTCTTCCGGGTCAAGGAAAAGATCGAACTCACGCCTTATGACCGAAAGAAGTTTTATCTGCCGAAACAGGCCACTGGCTACACGGATTGGCCATTCAGCAAGGAATTTGAGGAGGCACAGGCTGCTGGGAAAGTATAGAGATTACGGGCGTGACTTATAAGCACTAAAAGATTGTATTAGATTTATTACATAGAGATAGGCAGAACTAGAGTTTAAATAGAGAACTGATAGTTAGTAGATCAAGTAGATGAGCTTAGAATGACTACTTGTTAAATTTCACGTTCCTGAATTAAAGTTCGGGCTGGGGAGTTTACTAGCCATTATTATATCAGTGGACATGGCAAGATTTGAAATGAGGCAGCGCTTTTTGAGACCCAATGGAAATCATATGTTCTCTACCTCGTGGATTTCTAAAGCGGGCGATCTTTCGTGGTGGACGAAGCGAGGGCACTTGCGCCCCTTTATGGATCCTTGATTGGGACAATCACCGCATATAATAACGACTAGATCTGGTTGATTCGGCAGCTGTCGCATGTGAACATTACCTTTAGCTGTAACATATTTCACTAGACTTGAAATAGGCATCCTTACCTAGCACAGCTATCCTTATTTATAGTAAGTAGCTTGCCCCTATAATAAATACTTCCGCCCAATAGAAAGCAATATCTTATATTCGTTTTTCTTATTTGAATCCACCAATACTTCCTGAATTCAAGGAGCTCGCGTCCTCACTATTAACGAAGATTAGGATTTAGCAAATACAGAAATTCATATGATGCCTAAACTATAGCTAAGTCTAGTATCCATAATTGAAGACAAAAAATGGTTCTAAATTGAATCTACTCAATCAAGGTCCCATATCAACCGGCGCAGACACCTGCAGACACGAGCACAAAATGGCCAATGCGAAAGGCCTCCAGTAGTAATCAGACCGACCCTTAAATCTGAGGGTAACTTTTCTACTGCCGCACGAATTGCTTCTCCGAATGTGTAAGCTCTTTTGTATGATATTAACGGTGGTGTGAAGACGTTGATGAAGATAGGGATGATCGGACAAGTGAGACCCTAATCAAGCAATTTCCATGGAAGCATTAAATTGTTGCCGTAGTCAAGAGATCCAGTTCGTGAGCAGTCAAAGTCATCCTGGACGAACGACTTGAGTAGTTTTTCAGCCAACTCTGGGGCTCCTGGAAAATTGATTGTCTTCTCATACCGTAGAGCTTCGAGCCACTGACTTGCAGGACCCCTATGACTTTCAGCTACTCCAACAGAGATAGATGGCATGTTATTCCGAAACAAGTTTTCGAAATGATCGTCCAGAATGGCAATGACAACGTCTGGTTTTGCATCTTGCAAGCTTTTCCCCAGCTTCTTCGAGGCTTGCTCGGTGCGTTCTCGCACGTCCGGTTTGGCAATGCAACAGCCGCTACAATTTTCCCCATATCGATATTCAGTTGCTGATAATCGGTGTTAAAGAGAAGAAGCTGGTCTTGAAGATGAAGGTCCTAAAAGCTTAGGCTAAAGATGATGGTGAGGTGCGTGGCGTTCTAAGTTTGCGTGCTAGGAATCTGATATATAGACGTCGATGTTCGAGTGCACAATATTGGCAGGGGAAAACCGCACCAGGAGAACTCCGATAACGTATGTTCCCGCTAAGGTCGAGGCGGGATTTTGCGCTGGCCACTACTGCCATGTGGATCGGTGCGGTTTGATCCGACGATTGTCGATAAGCCATTAAACTCTGTATAATTTTAATTAACCATTAATAAAAATACCTCGGTAGATACGTACGCTCAGTATAGAGTAGCAACGGGACGGCGGGACATTGCCCATTTGTAACGCAGACAAATAAACCTAACCTGGCACTCGCCTACCAGCCAAGACCCCCTATAGCCACGCCAAGATTTAAAGTCAATCGAAACTACTCTTCCGTATGCTAATCAAAATCTAAAATTACGGTAATTGGAAGGAGTTGGCTGTTATTTGAGCAGAGTATATATTAATAATACCTATATCTCACTATTGATTATGATTCGATCCATTGCTTCGGTAATTGCGATAAGTTTCTCATCCTGATGCGGTAGGCCAATAACCTGTATGCAAACTGGTTGAGTAGAATTTAGCTCGGGATCATCTATATTCAAGCAATTAGTAATCTATTCTTCCAGCGCTATTGTCAGATCTTTAGTGTTCGAGGTTCATGAATATCACCCTTGGGTAATCTTGTCAAACGGATTACTTTCGGGTCGATACGTCGTATGTTTGGCGTCTTTGGTAAGCGATATTTGGAACTTCTTGATTGCAAGGACTGTCGAGGGATAGTCTAGCAGATTGAAAATAGATGTATAACCCCACCAGGCTGGAAAGTCATGGGGATAACTTGCAGTAGCATGTACTGGGCAGATAATGCAATCTACAGGAGCACTGTTATTGGTTTTTATCGCGGTAGATGCAATAGCTCGAGCCAGCCTTTAGAGTGCGAGGTCTTATACGTGGAGATCTAGGTGTGCATAATACCCAAACCTTCAGCATGATTCTATCATGTCTATCACTGTCGGAGCTACCGTCCAATCGAAAGTTTGTGATATTGCCGAGATGACGAATTCTTTATTTCGTAGCACTCCTAATACTAAGTGGCTTGTTAGAAGGACTTGCCCAGCTTTTTACGCTGGTTGGATATTTTTACGCGATTGTGATACAATCAGCGCTTTTAAGTGACACCACTTGTACACATTTCCTGCGGTGTAGCGGAATAGGTTTCTATTGACTCGTAATTTTTGTGCATATGGCGCTATTCTGGTTCCGGGGTCGAATGCGCCACCCCAGAGTCAGGAAGACATACTGTGCTCCCCAGCTTCCGGGTATGGGATCAAGTATAGCTCGTTTTACGTCTACAACAGTCACAGCAAGCAGAACAGCTTCAACTTTCTTACCAGCGCGCTCGTGTCATTTCTCAGAGTTATGGCAAGTTTTCCATTGCCTCAGCTCCCTCCTAATTTCGGCGACTGACCTGGTGCCCAGCCCAAACACTTGAGGATATTCTTTATTTGACACCAAAATTCTGGCTTCTGTACAGGGATATGATATGGACCAAAGATTCCGCAGCTGGTACCCTTGTGTTCATCCAGTACAATCTTGGAGCAGGAACTCTTGCCCCGTTTGTTCTCGACAGACCGGATCTCGTTCCCCTTATGAAAGACATTCTCGAATTTAAGACATCGTAAATCTTGTCAATTATGAGAAGCCTTTAAATGAGAACTGATTGGATTTGTAGCGCTTAATACCTCTTGACTGAAGTTGGTCATGGACTCGATGCTCGAAATCTCGGAACGACGGCGACATTGTTGGCCAACGGAGAGTTTGACTTGCATTCACCTACTAAAGATGCTGCAAAGTATGCAAACCTGCCGAAGAGTGAGATTTTTCTAACCAAGTATAGGTACATGCCAATGACAACTCCGCAGGAGGGGTTTGAACGAGTGGGAATCGTATTTGCACGCTTGCTCGCAGAAGGAGAAGACCGTGGCCCACGCCCGTTTATTGTAAAGCTGAATGACGGCCATAACATGTGTTCTGGAGTAACAGCAAAGTGAGTTTATACTTCCTTTGGACGTTGGAAATCGCTAATGGGCTGGTCAGGTTGATTCCGAAGCGTGCTGGGTCGAAAATTGCAGGCCATTCGATAACAACGTTTGATCATGTTCGGCTTCCATCCCTCGCGCTTCTTGGCACGCTGAGCAAGGCCCCAAACCGGAGAACTTCGTTTACGGCTGGGATAGGGCGTGTGGGCATTGGCACTCTTGCTCTAGCAACTTTAAACATCCCCTTTCTGAAGATGGCTGCTTATATTGCAGGGACTTACAGCTTTCGACGGACAGTAGGCGGGCCCGATGGTAGAAGAAGCTCCATCATACATTTCCGCACACAACACGTCTCAATTATGCACACCCTGGCAGAGAGCGCAATATTCGAGGCATATGCGGATGAGGTTATAAACAAATTCGTAGCTGAAAAGAACCCTGCGGTACAACACGCTCTTGGAACCTGCTTTAAAGCTGCCATCGGAACTGCGACACAAACACGTTTATTTCAACTCTCGGAAAGATGCGGTGCGCAGGGTTTATTCAAGCATAATCAAATTATTGGGTTACAACTAGAAGCCAGAGGAATAAATATTGCAGAGGGAGATATTCTAGTTCTTTGTATTCGTAAGCCTTATCCCATTTTGTGATCTGGAATCAGCACTAAATTTTGCAGGACTTGCCTCTGAGCTCCTAATAGGACGCTACGAGATGCCAAAGTCACGAGATCCAAGTTGTTCGTTGGCTCGCTATGAAGCGGGCCTATTTAAAGAAGCCCAGGGCCTGCTGAAAGAAACTGGAGGGAAACATCGAAGCGACCAATTCAATCGCCTTGTACTACCCCTCTGTCAACCCCTCATTGAAGCCATCGGATGCCGTATGGCATATGAAGCGGCTGTGACGGCTAAGTGTCATGCGGACCTGATTACTCTATACGAAGTAGGAGTGATGATGCGAGACAGAAGTTGGTTCGTTGAGAATCTTAAAATGAAACGAGTTGCGATCCTGCGGAAGGAGGATCGCTGCATCAAAAGCCTTATGCCGCATTTAAAGCAGCTACTTGAGCAGACTGGTGCTGCACCATATGTGACGGCCCCCATTGTTTCTCAAGATAAATGGGATGACTTTGTTGATCAGATGGAAACGCATATTGGGCCCAACACGATCTCACAAGAAGATATTTACAAGAATCGCTTGGCAATGCGGGCATCTAAAATCTAACATCGACAGTGTCAGGCTATATTGTACTTGCAATAGTATGTAAATGCATTATGTTATCAGATATGAAGCGAGAAGGAACATAAACAACCCGATATAAGATCAAGTGCCATAAATACCTAGGTAGGTACCTTCAAAGTATCTTATCGGCCAGTACATAATACAGAGCATAAAAGCCAAAACAAGCCAAGAACATTGTTTTAGTCAATGGCGACTTTAGCCATGTACACTTGTTTGCGCGGAATTAGGAAATAAAGCGGTTCATCAACTTCGGGGGCCTTTTACAGGGAATTATGAATCTAAGCTGGACTTATATTTTATAGTGTTTCACGGCCTTCCCAATAAATGACCCGTGAATTGTAAACACTTAAGGTTACTAGATATAAATAGCAGCATTTATTCCTATTAAGTTTCAAAATCCTCTTCACCCGGAAGTAAGACAGTCCCATAATGTAAAATGCATCTGTCCATGCTGACGTCCTTCCAGCAATGTCTCTTCTTGTCTAGCGTTGCGCGGTGGTCCCCTTTCGTAGTCGACGTCAGCTCTCTCATCGCAGAGAATTCCTTTCATTTCTCTTCTAAAATCTTTTCATGAAGCTTTCTAGAAGCTTACATATCAATATGCGGTAATATTTTAGATTTCTCTGCAACTGAGCATTTGGTTTGTACTTAAGAAAGAAACCCCAAAACCTATTCTATTGGGCGCCAGGGACTTGGCATATAGAGCAAGCGCAAGAGCGATCGATGTGAAGGGGTACACTTTTAGGCGAAGTTAGCCTGTAATCTCCGTGGTGCACGCTGAAATTTAGCGACTAGGCCTGGAATTCAGGTGCTCTAGTCGCTCGTCAGCCTTTCTTCGTATTCCTTACTATTCTAATATGACAGTGTATGGCTTATATGATGCGCTAGCAAAGGCATTCAAAGAGAATGTAAATCAATAGGTTTATACGAAGCAGGTCACGAGGGTGGCGCTTCCCTGGCATTAGGCATCAGCACAGAGCGATTTCGCCAACCTCTGGAAAGAGAGCTTCTCCAGCCTGCCGGAACACCGATTCTCTTAGAATAAAGTACCTATCTATATCTTACCGGGTCTTTTTACTGGTCCGGCAACCATGAGGGTGGGTATGGGGACTCTCGCCTGGCTTCTGCTACTCGGTTTTGTCCATCTTTGCGTGTCCTTAGATGAGCAAGAACCTCTAATCTCTACGCCCTTTCCACACTTGCTTATTAGAGTCGCTGCCCTTGGCGACAGCTATTCCGCCGGCCTTGGCTCTGGGAAATTCCTATCTGACTCAGAAGATGGCAGAGATAATGCATGCGCCCGTATGGACGGCTCATACCCATGGCTGCTTTCCAAGCTAAATCCCTTCCATATTGGTCAGGGACATCTCCCGAGCTTTGTTTCCTGCTCTGGAAACCTGCTGGGGGATATTGATGGTCAGATCAAGAGACTTGGGGGCAAGAAGTTCGACATTATCACGCTCTCTATCAGTGGAAATGACTTCAAGTTTGGCCAAGTGATTGTAGGTGGCTTGCCATCTAATTGATGCGATACAATTACTGACCATGTATCTATAGGTAGATTGTGTCTATCCATACAGATTTCTCCCTGGATATGATCGATTTGAGAGAGCCTGTAATGGGACATTGACTGAGGCCGAAAAGGTGATCAAAAATCCAGCCAAGTGGAAAGAGTTCAGAAACGCTATAAAGAGTATCAAATCCAAAGCTTTGGCACCTAACGGGAAAATATACATTACCGGGTACGCCAAGTTTTTTGCTCCACCACGCGAAAATGATGCCTGTGACAATACTTATTTCTTCCCAAGAAGAATACTTGCCGTCCTGCCGATGAAATTTTCAACGCGCTCCAGAATGAATGATCTTGTCGGCTTGGTAAATGCCCAAATCGAGACTAATATTGCCGGCAGTCTTGACTCGGTGACCTTTGTCGACATAGATGACCACTTCACTGGCAGGCGATTTTGCGAGCCAGAAAATGAAGAGGATCCTATTGGTGCGGACAACCCAAATGTCTGGTTCAACGATCTTACCACTACACTCGAGGAGGATGCTAGTTGGGACCCGGATTCTGTTAGTCGCCGTCCTGAGGGGGATCCGTGGGCGGCATGGGCACTCGATTTGCCGGAATCAGTTCAAAATGACACGGATTTGGTTCCACGGGGCATTGGGGATAACCTTCAACGCGCTTCTTCCTTTCACCCCAAGAAGGCTGCTCATATCGCGACGGCAATCAAAGTTGCAAATATGATCTTCATCGATTTTGCTGGGTAAGCACAGTGATGGATTCCAGTGTTCCAGATTCGAAAGCTAATGCCATCCCTCTTTAGACACCACCTACCCTAATGAGAATAACAACACCAATTTACGTGGTGAGGCAATTCAATTGCGTGCAATCTCTGGATTTCTCGACGCATATGCTATTATATTCAGCACTTCATAAATTTGGCTCTATCTAAGTTGGAGTGGGGAGACGACATCAGGAGCTAACGGGGCGTGTTATAATTCCAGGAATTTCAAGGATCTTGCTTAATATTGGTTGGATGACACGCTATTACAGCGTCGAGGCGACCGACAGCCCTTGCAGAGTAGGCTTCTTAGTGATGGGTTTTCAAGTCCAATTCGTAGGAAGAATGAGATACCAAGCAAAGGTTCGATGCTGGTATACTCTTACTGATGGATGGCTGACTGGGAAAGGGATGTACCGTGTCTAGTGGCATTAAAGCTCATACGTTCACTACTGAACCCTGCGTGACTTGTCGATTTTGGACTCTACGGCCAGCCTGAGGGCCTTTTGTTCTTTGAATTATAAGATAAGTCTGGTGAAGGAAGTAAACAGATTACTCCACTTTCACGATTATTCCTTTAGTGTTTTAAACGTTCTGCACAAAAAGGCCCGCTAATTATAACCCTCTAAAGTCTTTATCATTATGCATGATTATGCTAGATATCAAAAGCGGCACTTATTATTAACAATTTTCATGTCCTACACAGCATGAAATATTATAGAACGTTACCTTTTTACTACCTACTGCGAGACTTCTTCAATATAATAACAACTTTTTGTAGAGAAGGCTGTAAAACACTACAAAAGTAAAGTGAAATATACTAAAATTTTCAAATGTCATTATTCTATTTACTACGACTCAAGGCGAGTTACAAGTTAGTCAAGTGTATATCCTAAAAATCCTCCCTTGCTTTTGTAGTTCTTGTAATGAAGGAAACAGAAACGATGACTCGGGACAGAAAGGAAAACAAAAGCGCCGCGCTAAAAAAGGGGGAGGGGTTGTCACTCGCTAGCTGACTGAGCGGGCTCATCCTGATCCTCACCGCCTGGCAGAATAAAAAAAAGCTCGAACAAAACCTCGAAAACCAGAACTTCAATCTCAATCATACAACCTCCCACTACAACACAAAATGCCCAAACAAAAAGCGCCCAAAGGCGCCTCCTCCGAAGATGTCTCTGATCCTCGATTCTCAAATTTCACCACCGACCCACGATTTCGTCTCCCGTCGAAAAAGCACACGCGCACAACAATCGACAAACGTTTCTCGCGCATGCTGAAGGATGACGATTTTGCGAACACGGCTAAGGTCGATCGGTATGGACGGAAGCTGAGCAGTGAGGGCAAGAAGAAGGCCCTGGAAAGATTATATGTTCCTGATGAGTCGGATGGGGAGGACCAGGACAAGGCCGAGGTCGAGATTGAAGAAGACGATGTTGTGGAAAAGGAATTGAGGACTGCAGATGCGAGGTATGATCCTGCTCGTGGAGGGGGATTCTCATCTTCGTCTGAGGATGAAGATGACGATGATGAGGATGGAGGTGTGGAGATCGAGGAGGAGGCGACGTTCCCGGATATGCAGGGTGAGCAGGCGACTGTTGAGATGGGCGAGGTGTCGGAGCGCATTGCGGTCGTGAATATGGATTGGGATAATGTCCGGTCTGGGGATTTGATGGCTGTCTTTTCCAGCTTTGTGAAGCCTGGTGGCAGGATACAAAAAGTTTCCATATACCCCAGCGAGTTCGGCAAGGAGAGGATGGAGCGGGAAGAGTTAGAAGGGCCACCAAAAGAGATTTTCATGCGCAAGGCAGATGAGGATGATTCGGAGTCGGAACCGGATTCAGAAGATAGCGAGGAGGATGAGAAGATCAAGAAGGATTTGCAGAAAGGGGATGATGGGAAAGACTTCGACGACGGAGCCCTCCGCCAATACCAACTCGAGCGATTACGATACTTTTACGCAGTAGTCATATGTTCCGACGTCTCCACTGCACAGAATATCTACGAAGCAACCGATGGCACTGAGTACCTCTCGTCAGCCAACTTCTTCGACCTACGCTTCATCCCCGAAGACACTACATTTGACGATAAACCGCGCGATGAATGCACCAGTGTACCAGAAGACTACCGACCTACAGAATTCGTCACAGACGCGTTGCAGCACTCCAAAGTAAAGCTCACATGGGACATGGCCCCGGAAGAAGCAACACGAAAAGACGCCATCAACCGCGCCTTCAGCGGGAGCAGAGCAGAGATCGGCGAGAACGATTTACGAGCGTACCTAGGAAGTGACTCGGAATCCGAGGCCGAAGAGCCAGGGGCAGAGCCAGAACCAGAACCAGACCACGAGGCAGAACCCAAGCTCAGCAAGAAAGACCTACAACGGCAAAAAATGCGCGCTGCGCTCGGTCTAGCCGACGAGCCCGCCCCCTCAAGCAAGAAATCAAAAGCAGGCCCCGTAGGCGACATGGAGATAACCTTCACGGCCGGCCTATCTGCCTCGACAGACACGACGGGCGTCTTCTCCAACGCTCCCATAACGTCCGAAACGACGGCCGAAGCGTACGTGCGCAAAGAAAAAGAGCGCAAGGCGCGCCGCAAAGAGAAATCCAAAGCCAAGCGCGAAGGACGGGACCCTGACGCCTCTCCACCCCCAGAACCCGCAGACGAGACGGCCGAGACGGAACAACTAGGATTCGACGACCCGTTCTTCAACACCGAAGAAGTGACCAAAGCCTCAGCCTCAAAATCCCACCGCAAAGCGGACCGCCTGGCAAAACGAGACGCCAAGGCCGCAGCAGCAGCTGTGTCGGCGTCGGAGAAAGCAAAGCTGGAACTCCTCATGGAGGACGCGAGCACGGACGCGCCCACGAATCTCGATCATTTTGACATCAACGAGATCGCGCGGGCCGAGAAGAAGGCGGCGAAGAAGCGCAAGGATAGAGGGGAGAGTAAGAGGGGTGGCTTGCAGACGGGCTTCGAGATGGATGTTGGGGATGAGCGTTTCGCGGGACGCTTGTTTGGGAATCACGAGTTTGCGATTGATCCTAGTAATCCGAAGTTCAAGGGGACCGAGGGGATGAAGGCGCTGCTTGAGGAGGGGAGGAAGAAGAGGGATAGGGGCGAGGGTGAGGATGGGGAGGGGGTTGTTGAGCGGAGGGAGAAGAAGAGGAAGGGTGGAGAGGAACAGAAAGAGGGGCTTAGTAGTCTTGTGGAGAGTGTAAAGAAGAAAGCTAAACGCTAAATAGTTCGAAAAGAATAAACAAATGTTGATATCTATACTCTCCCCCCTTGACGTGATTCAGGGTCGGGCCTTGTGAAGTAAGTAGATTTTTTGTAAATGAAATCGAGTACAACTGTACCGCCCGCATAAAATCCGCCCCATTGTGTCTTACGCCTGCCCATTTAGCAACTCCCATAGATAATTGTCCCTTTTGTCCACCACCTGCCCATGATATGCGGCAATAACTATGAGTAATATGCTATGATGCGAATAAGTACCACCCAAAGCAAAAACGCCATAATGTCCCACTCCCAGTAAAACAATGAACATCCTCCGCCTACCCATCCATCCCTCCATCCAGCCATCCCCATTTCCAACCCCTCCCCTAATCAAGATCCATACCCTCACTAGCCCCGCCACCACCACTACCACTACTACTACCATCATCATAATCAGCCTCCACGCCCATAATCACCCCATCACCACGCGTGCGCAAGAACCCAAACAGATTAGCCAACTCCCTCAGACTGAGGCCCTTGCTCAGATCACCCTCCGCGATGGCCTTTTCCAGATCTTGCAGTTTGTGCAACTGCATGGTGAGGAGACGCATGTCGACGCTGTTCTTGACTACGATGCGCGTCATGTGCGTCTCTTTGGATTGCCCGATCCGGAAGATGCGACCGAATGCTTGTTGCTCGACGGCATGGTTCCACCACAGGTCTAGCGAGATGCAGCGGTTGGCCCAGGGGAAGTTGAGGCTGTGGGTGGGGAAAGAAAGCGTTAGTGCTGCTCGGATAATGTGCCATGCTGAGTGAGACATTGTAGAATAGGGGCAACTGGGGTGGGAGAGAGAGAGGACTTACCCTACACCACCACATTTCAGCCCAGAAACCAGGATCTTGATGTCAGGGTCGTCTCTGAACATCTTCGTAGCCTTGGTACGGTGTTCAAGAGAGCAATCACCACTCAGGTAGAGGAAGCCCCAGCCTTCAGAGGCACACATGCGACCTATGATGCAGGCTAGGAGGCGAAACTGGACGTAGATGACTACCTGTGGGTGCGGATATTAGCGAAGCGGTCAAGAGAATGGGGGAAGATGGAGGGGACGTCAAAATGGAGAATGTTCCACTCAATGTAGAACATTATAAATGCCTACCTTATCCAACGGCGCCTCTTCAAAACCCTTCAGCAGCGTAGCCTTCAGAGCAGTAGTCTTGGCGGAAGGAGTAAGAGGGAATTCAGGGTCGACGTCGCTCTTGTATAGCCAAACGCTCTCAACAGCGGGCTCGAAGTTCAGGGCATCACGACCCTTGCTATTCGGCGGAAGCACACGCTTCTTACCCTTGCGGCCACCATAATTGCCTTGGCCATCATCGTCGTCGTCGTCGCTGGCGATCTCGCGGGGTTTCGCTTCAGTGAATATCTGATTGCACGAGGGGCAAGTCGTGAACTATTGTTCCACACCCAGTCAGACATTGTTAGAAGCTCGCTCGGGGAGGATAAACTTACTTCATCGTCACCACCAGCAGCAACTTCATGCATATATACCTCAAGACAGTCCCTACAGAACAGATGCCCACACTATCCACATGCAAGTCAGCAACAATCACCCAATTCGAGTTGAACACTCACATCAGTCTCCATTGGCGCCTCGGGCACATCACCACAAAAGCCACAATTGACCCTCTGATGCAGCTCAGACTCACTGAGCCCACTAAAAGCCTTCTGCATATCGAACTTCTTGCCATAATTTCCCCGTCCAAACGGCAATAAAGGTCCGAGTTCCTCACCATTCGCGGCCGCATCGGCTCTGATTTCTTCTGATTCCAGAACCCAAACCTTGGTTTGTTCGTAGAACGGTTTAGCTCCTCGAACACCAAGTTTTTCAAACTTATCCCGAAGTTCGTTAACATCCTCGAGGGTCCAGGCTTCTTTGATGGTGCGTTCGAGCATAAAGGGGTGGGAGGTACATTGGCGGAGACGCAGAAGCTGAACCATGAAGATGCTGTAATTGCGGCGGACTTCACCTACTTCGAAGTAGCGGTTGATGTTAGAGCGAAATCTATTCTCGGTAATCCGATAGATAATCTGCTCCTCAGGAGAAAAGTTGATGTAGCGAACGACAGGATGCGGCTTTGGGAGAGTGATAATAGGACGGTTCATAATCGTCGTCTTCATTGTGCGACGCATCATGATGTAGCTGAGTAAGGTAGCAATACGGTTCTGGGAGTCACCAGATTTAGGATCACAGAAGTATTTCTGGAACGTCTGCAGATCAATAGAATAGTGAGCCTTCAGGAAGCGAAGGTATGGGAAGAGCCTATTGGAAGTCAGCGACAGGTAAAGGACCCAGATAAGAACTTACTCTTCAAGACGATTGAGCAATGGAGTACCAGTTAGGCACCACCGGTAGACGGACTTGAGGTTCTGACATGCTAGAGAGGTTCTCGTAGCATTATTCTTGATGGCATGCGCCTCATCTAGTACAATCCGGTACCAGCTGACTTTGTGCAAATCACCAACGTGCTGTATAGCTTCCATCCACCATTTTCGCCACCCAATTGTCTCAATAATCAACCGCTCCTTTTTATCGGGAAAAGGAAACTGTCGCATAACCTCGTTATAAGTAGTGACGACGATATCCATATCTTGCAAGATAGCCACGGAGATTTGCGAACTGGTTTTATATTTCATGACCTTCTTGAATAATCCTGGTTCGGTGTGGAACTCGATCTCGTCCATCCACTGATCAAGTACAGCAGCAGGAACAACGATTAGAGTGGCCTTGGTATTTCGCTTCAAGTCTAGGAGGCTGGGGGGATTACCGACCATGCAGGCGAGTGTTTGAACGGTCTTTCCCAGACCCATGCTATCAGCAAGTAAGCCGCCATGTGGTGGCTCAGCGCTAAGCTCGCGACTAATCATCCATTGAGCGCCGAGAAGCTGATGGTGATAGAGAGGAGATGTCATGCCCTTAATCAACCACTTGCCATTAACAGCTCGTACCTTTGCATACCCAAATGATTTGGAGGCTTCCTTCAACTTCTTCTTATCATCTGCAATAGTGAACTTATTGCCTCCAGAAGGGATATTGGCGAACAGCTTTTAAAACTGCGAAGCCTTGCGTTGTTGACCTTCAATAGCAACTTCTGGGTCAACATCGAAGGCGGGATTATTGATTCGGTCGTTGATAGGATCATTAAGGATCAAATCTTCAAGAATAATCTGACCGGTAGGATCCTGGCCACTGTTATGATTGAATCCATTTGCAGGTCGAAGAAGAGACTGCGAACGGGTCGTGACATTTCGTCTGTTCGCAGCGTTGCCGTTCTTAGCAGGCTTGGCCTTACCCTTCGGCTTAGGCACAGCCGCTACCTTCTTTCCACCGTTCTTAGCAGCTGGTGCCCTCTTGCCCTTCTGAGCCTTGGCACGATCTTGTTCACGCTTTGCATCCTCTTGGGCACGAAACTCTCGAGCATTGGCGGGTCTCTTGCCAGTTGCCTTCTTCCGTGGTTTGCCTTTGGTTGGTTTGGGGTTTCCAGAGGCATCCAAACCATTGCTATTATTGAGAGTTTCATGCAACATTTGGCGTAAATATGCATCCTCGGGATCATCTTCAGATTGAAGGGTGCTCTTTGTTGGCCTCTCTCTAATGTGACGGCCAACAACTTCTTCTCTTTCTTCGGGAACGAATAAGCTGTCTTCGTCCTCTTCTTCGTCCCCTTGGTCAAGAGCACGAGCAACAGCTCGCTTGACACGATCCTTGCTCTCGATTCTCCTCTTCAGATTATACAGTTCAAGCTTCTCATCTTGGGTGATTTTACCATTCTTCTGTCTCATCTGAAGAGCATCTCTAATCGTCACCAAATTCTCGTACTCTTCGTCACGACCAGTATCTTCTTCATCCATCCATCTAAGATCAGTCTCGTCCGCGTCTCCCATTGCAGCCTTGGCATTCTCGTGCTCATCTGCTATCTGAACAAACGATGGTCGCTTTCGGTTACTGCTTTCCGCCTCGACTGACTTACGTGCACCGAACGTGCTTGCTTTAGTCGCATCATTCTTCCGGAATGAAGCTTGTATCATTAATTTCTGAGCAGCCAGCATTTTCTGCATTTGCTGAATGGTAAAAGGGTTGGCAGAAGGTGTAGGGAGGCGAATTGTAGCACTGTCTCTTGGTTCTTGCTTAACGTTAACGGATTTCCTGAGAACAGTGGAGAATTGCTTTTGAGCCCATCTGCTTTGCACCTCTATGGGTGCATCTTCTGCATTGATCATCACAATGTCGTCATCTTCGACTGTAAGTTGCTCAACCTGGGTGCCCAAATTGTCATCTTCAGAGGAAAATGGAGATGCGGATGGGGATGAACGGTCGTTGTGGTCTTCAATCGTAATTGAGGGAGCCGGCTCAGGCGTAGGATCAATTCGGGCTGCAGATGAGTAAATGGAGGCATTGCGACGTGAATTGACACCAGAAGTCTGTCCGGGTTGATCGTCTGCAAATATGGAACCAAAATCAATTAGACTGGCAAGTTCGCGCAGATGGAGGGAGTCACCACCTATCGTCGGTTCCGGTGTGAAGTGCTCCTCACCCGCAACTTCTTCGAGCCCATCCCCCGAAGGTGCGTATTGAAGTTCTGAAAGGAACAAACCCTCAGATTCTTCACGCTTTGGCTCTGGAGTAGGCATGCTTCGTTCGTGCTGCTGAAGACGGAATTCGGCAGGTAGTTGTGAGGGTGGGCTTGGGGTTGAAGCATGGTTGTGTTGGGGTGGTGGAGGGGTCGGATCCATGGCGCTCATAGCATGGTCAGCAGCTTGTTGGCTTCTGTCGGAGTTGTCAACGAACTCCTCGGGCGATTGGTTAGAATCGATGTATTTTTGGAAGTCGAAGTTATCCACGGGGAGAGACATCTTGATTCAAGAATTGCTATACTTTAGTGGAAGACTGACGCTGGGTGATATTTCGAATTTGGTGGGAAAGGTTCGAAGAATAGTCGAAGAGGACTTGAAACGAGATCCTGGATAATAATTGATGATTGGGTGAAATTGGTGATGTGAAAAATGTTCCCAGTTGCTAGGAAGTCGGGGGTGATAAAAGTAGATAAGTGAATCCCAGACGAGGGTGAAAACAAATATTATTGTGAAGACATTGGGATGTTGGGAGATGCCTGAAAGTGACTGAGAGAATGGAGACCTTGGATACGGCTCTGCCAAATGTGTGTTTCTCGCGTTGCTGAGATGCCCTTGAGATGTTAGTAAAGTCTTGAAAGTGACCGAGAAAACGAGACCTGATACCTCCGGAATTGAAAACTTGAATGTCGAGGTGTCAATTCACTCTCGTCGATGTTGATTCACTCTCATCAATGTCAATAATAAACGCTCGCAGTCAAGGACCCAGTTGCATTTAAGAACAAATTGAAAAGAGCGCGATAAGAAAAGAATTAAGATCAAGAACAAAATAATGAGGCGTGGTTGTAAAAATGAAAGTGTTGTCAATTCACTCTTTCGCCCTTCAAATTGGCGTCAAAATGAACGCTGCTAAAGAGAGAAGTCAATAGCTCGCTCAAAATTGCTTCAGAGGATACCGTGACGTAGAGCAAAAGAGCGCAGTAAAGGACGAGGAAGGATAGGATTGGAAGGGAGATAATGAACGAAGATGTCCTCGAGGAGGATGCGCTGTGTCCTAACACCACTCACACGATTCGATTCCTCGAGCTGGCAAAGAAAATAACAGCATAGAGCTAGCAGCTGGATGTTCAAGAGAGAATTCAACGGCTGGCTCGCTCGAAGTTGCTTCTGCAGATGTCGTAGAATAAGAGAGATCAGCAAAGCAAGGATACAGGAGGGTTGGGAAGCGAGGGAGTGGAGATGAAGGTCGTAGGTAGATGAGGTAGCGCTGTTGAAGTGGTTGTGGTTGTGCAGTTCAACTGATGAGATGGTCATCATCTCATAACAAGAGAGCCTCCCCTCCCCTCCCCTCCCCTCCCCTCCCCTCCCCTCCACTCCACGTAAACAACACAACACAACGCCTCATCTCATCCCTCCTTTCCTCTCCCAGCAAATGAATTAAGCGAAACCTTCTCTCTCTCTTTCTTGCAACCTCCATCCAGGACAACTTATCCAGAACGAGCAAGAACGAAGCGGTCAATCTTGTAATTCGCTCCTTCCTTTCTCTCCCTCCCTCCTACTCAACGTCACCTCAAAAACCACAGTGCCATGCCATGCCATGCCATGCCGTGTCGTGTCGTGTGGTATCTAGGTATCTTCTCTTCCATTCTCTGCCCACATCCAAGAACACACACACACACACACACTAACCCACCTGATTATAACCCCTCTTCCCACACCAAAGCCGCAGTCCACTCACTCACTTACCCACTTACGGAAAACCTGCACACCTTCCTTCCCCTATAAGACCTCACCAACCCCTGAATCCTATCCCAGAACCCTATGTATACGCATACGTGTATGATATCGCATTAATTTCTTCCTAATCTGTATTATTTATTTTCTTCTCTCTTTATCTGACTGTCCATCCATCCATCCATCCATCCAAGAGAACCACAGATTATTTAAGAATAATACCTCCCCATCCCATCCGAAACTCCATCCAGCCTTACGGTCTTGTTTCTTGCTGATTTGAGATACTACATACATGATAATGAAAAACGATGTGCGTGTGGATCGCGAGAGATGATTTATACAAAGGAGCAAAAGTTAGGGTATCTGAGAATGGACATGGATTGTCGGGTGTTGAACATCTGGTCTGAGACATCCGGTGATGTGATGAAGGTTGAAAGTCGGGCCGCTGGCCAACGATGAATGGAAGTATATAATGTGTTGTGTTGTGTTGAAGGTCGAACGCCACAGGCGTGGTATGTTGTTAGCTGGTTCGTGCTAGATATTAAAGTGGCGCTCATTATCCGAGATTTGGTGCCCCACCCTACATATAAACTGGTGCCGCTTTCATCCACCACGAGGCTGTATGCCACACCATCGGTATTCTTAGGATTCTTGGCTGAACCCAGGATTTCGTACTTGGCTCGAATGTGCCGCTTGTCTTGGGTTCTCTCGCCGGTGCGACGAATCATGATGCTGAAACTTCTGGGTAGTACCAGGCACACACGGCAATAATGCTTGAAAAGTCAGCAACAGCATTTGAATGGGGAAAACGTAGTACTCACAGATACAGACATTGCAATAGCATGCCCTCAAGCCAATGACTGCGGCCATCTGCGATAAGGTAATTGACGAGTAGAACTGCGACAAAGAGTACAGCAACTTGGAAGCCATCGAAGTTCAAGTTCATATCATCTTTGCCCATGATCCATCCAATCACAACAACCAATGGTAGTACCAATAAGGCAATCTGCATACTGGAGCCAACCGCAACACCAATAGCAAGATCCATCTTGTCCTTGACAGCTACCGTCACAGCTGTAGCATGTTCGGCCGCGTTTCCAACGATGGGAAGCAGGATAAGACCAACAAATTCGACTGAGATTGCACCACTCTTGGTGACAGAATCGATACCATCAACCATGAACTCGGCGCAAAGTCCAATGATAGCAGTAGCACCAGCCAAAGTAGCCCATGCAACAGCGATATGAAGTTGGGGCTCCTCAGGTTCGTCCGGCGTTTCTTCGTAGGCATTGGGGAGAATCAGCTCATCGTTTGGTGGTCTGTCAACCACATTTGCTCTGCCAGGACCAGCGCTAACGCCACCTGCTTTAGCGAGACCCTTAAAAACGGCCCCATCAGGCAACGCATTCTTGCGTGGCTTCTTTGCAACCTTTTGACTCTCCTTGTTGAAATCCTCGGAATGCGTCTTCAGTTGGAAGAAAAGGTAGCATCCGTAGACGACAAGGAGGATCACAGACGTTCCACGAGAAAGAGCTGCGACTCTAGTAACTGGGGCTACTGTTTCACCAGGCCAGCCAAACTGGGCGAAGCAAGTTGGAATGATGATGCTGCCAATAGCGAGAGCCAATAAACTGGCAGCGGTCTGGGCAACGGTCTGATTGAAGAATTGTTCTTGTCTTCGAAGTCCACCGAAGAAGAAACACATGCCAAGTACGAGTAGCAAGTTGGAGAGCATACTGCCAATTAGAGATGTTTGGACAACTGTAATATTGTCTTTTGCCAGGGCAATAACTGCAACGATGATCTCGACGGCATTACTGGTTTGATTAGCGGGCGGTTCTATAGACAGAGCATGAAAAATGGCGAGCTTACCCAAACGAGGCATTTAGTAGACCACCCAGACTCTCTCCAACATGAAGAGCAATTTCTTCCGTAGCAAAGCTTAGCATGGCTGCTAGAGGGATAATGGCAATAAAATTGACACAAAAGATGACCTTCCCATCTAGATGTGCGTAGTTGCATGCAATACCGGCAGGAGCAGCTAGCAACAAGATGTTGATCCAGGAATTAAAGATAGTCGCCTGCAACTGATTTCTGAGCGTGAACGGCTTGTGCTTCAAGATTTTGCCCAGGTACCATGGTCGCTTTTTGGGTACCTCCACCTCCTCATCGGAATTCGAGGCGCCTTTATTCCTTTTGAAGAATCCCCCGACAAATCGTCGGCGAGCCTTTTCTTCGGCACTGGGAGGGCGCGTCGATGTTTTTTCTAGTGTAGTTCCCGTGGTAGTACTTTCTGGATCGCTGGATCGCCCGGCGCCTGAGGGTGTTGTCATTTTAAACTCCTCATTCTTTGAAGATGCGCCAACATCGTCTCCACCATTCAGCCCTGACGAGTGTCCTATAGGTTCTGTTTGTACATTTGATAATGAGGTCTGGTCTTCGGCGCCATTCGCAGATTCGAGATCATTGTGGTCGTGCCATGTACTGGATCGTCCGGTTTTTCGGAAAGGGTTCATAGAATCGCCATACCAGGCTTCTTTCCTAGCCTGGCGTTTGATGGAGTCTATTCGGTACATAGTAAGTTAAAGGCCACGAATTGGAGTGTGAGTGGAGGAGTGGAGGAGTCAAAGATGGAAGAAGATCAAGGATTGCGCAGAGGAATCGAATTACTGACGCATTTGGAATCCCGGCATGATTGTTGTGATTGCGTGAATGTGGAGATGTATGTGAATGTGCGACGCAAGGGACGTTCAATAATGAGGGATATTGGTGGGTCTCGTTGATTTGCGCCTAAAGCGAGGCGGACTGGTGGGTGGTATTGACGGGGCGTAAGGTAAGACTGGTTGGTTGCTATAGTAGTGCCAGTGCCAATGCCAATGCCAATGCCAAGAAAGGGCAGGGGAAAGGTAAAATTGTCGGGTTCGTGTCGTTGTCGTGGTTGTGCGACAAAGAATTGTTGATATATAAACTGCAGAGAGTCTGCAAATACCCCTCGGTCTTGTGTATGGTATGGTAAGGTACCTAGGTATGTATATGTCGCGGCCTTTTTCTCACAGCCTCGTGCAGGTTGCGCAAGGAACAGTGGGATCCGCCTGGTTTTGGGGGCGAAGTGTGGAGCAGTCAGAAGGAAAAGAGCCTGGAGAGAAGCCTCGTGTCGGTGCCTGAGGGTGAACTGCGCCTCAGCTTGTTTAGTAGGTACCTAGGTATTGTGGCTCGTAAGGCGTATGGAATAATTGTATCGATGTTAATATCGTGAAGTTTTATTTGGAAGAGGAATGAGAAGAGCAGGAGAGGAGAGGAGGATGCCCGATGAAGCACGCTCTGGCTCTCTTGTAAGATTAAGGTATCCTTGATTTTAATTTGCTTGGCAACAATTAATGCCACGACGTTCTTGGCATTTACTTCAAAGGACCCGGCCAGCCCAACCCAGTAGCCAGTAACCGATCCTATTTCGTATGAGTGAGGTGAGTTATATAATTATCTTTGCTATTTCTCTCAAGAGGTACAGTAGACACACTCTCTCTCTCTCTCTCTCCCTCTCTATCTCTCTATCTCTTTCTCCATCTATACCATATTGGGGTCTTTTCTTTGTCTCTCTCCTACAGTACAGTCAGAATCTTATCTTACAGACCGACATTTCCCTCTCAGGTACACTCTGCGAAATGCAAATTATTACCCCCAAGTAACTGACTGTATCGCGAGTCGTCATCTTATACCGCAGTCTCATTATAATTCCACTTCGATTCATTATAATTTCTCACCATTCCATTATACACGCGTCGTCTCTCAACAGGATATTCTGTTTGATTCCACCTCTTGACTTGACTCAGGAACAGTTGGCTATCCATGCATGCCATGCATTGCCCTCCCTGGACTCTATGACGAGGTCCAGAAGGCTGCGCTGCTCCCGCATTGGACCTATCCGACAAGCTTTTCAAGCCACAGCTGATGCATTTGCGACAACGCATCATCGTACTACGGAGAGGTATACTCCTCGAGCGAGTACAGCGAAGATCACATCAAATCGCATGTACCTCTCATCAGTTATTGGCTCTTACTCTCTCTCAACGGCCAGAAATCAGGTCTACCATTGTGGCTGAGCTGTGGAACACCGGCGCCATTTGAAACTCACTCCGAGTTCGTACCCCTTGCTTGCCACGAGTCACGTGCCAGATCTCCCCACTAAACATGCGAGTAAACATGCCGATTCTAGTGGTTTGGGTGATGCGAAGTCGTGAAATCTTTTTGTGTAATGTTTTCAAAGTTGGCAATCAATGCATAGCATCTTTAGTGATTGTTTGATCTAGATAATCACGTGATATTCCCTTGCCGAGCTTATAAACTGGCATCTAGTGCTGGGTAGATACAAACCGGCACCCAATACCTACCTATGGCAGCTTATGAATATGCCATGAGCTTTTAAGATAAATTCATCGAAATCGTTATGGCCTTGAACCTTTCGCTAACGAGATTGGCCTGCTTATTCGTCCCCCTTGCAGTACACGGGACAGTCACTTCGACAGTACTAGCCATTGGCTCTAATGTAGTTTACCCTTTAGGAAGTCTTCTATTACACCTTCGTTAACATATGCACATTCAAGATTTGCCCTTCTCGGAGCCTTCTCCACCTCGCCTCTTCCTTTTTAGAAACCTTCACCTCCCCCAGCACATTTCGGCGTGTCAGCCTAGCCTGCTGTCTGGCTGTCCATTTCAAGGCACTGAGTTAGCGATGCCATCCATCCATTCATCCACCGAAAACGAAAATCAAGGTTCACTTATGCGGCCATACTTATATTCTAGGATCTTACTTTCCACGGCGCCGTGTGAAGTTGAAACGTGTTAATTCGTCTGCTGATACCAAGTTCACGTTCAAGTCTGACCTCATTATGGTAAGCCTTCTCCTTACCCTTATTCGATACCTAGTTATCCTCGTATAACGAAAATATTGTCCTCCGAGTCCTCTCTTCATTCTAGTTAGGTTACCTGCCAGCTAAGAGATTCATTTGCTTGCCCTCCGCAGCGATGAACGCCTCGCCCTCGAAGTCGTCTTCGTCTATTAGTTGCATGATTCGACCGCCTATGCCTTGGACACTTTGTATAATATATCATTGGGTCTGAAGAGCAAGCGATTATAAGTTGGTGAAGGCTACAAGAAGTGGTACGTGATTGTAATTAATGAAAATCGATAACTCACCCCTCAAATAAGCTTCAGCTAGCGGTCATGCTCTTCCACAACTGACATCTACGGTCTCGTTATCATTACTTATTGTTATCATCGACGACGTCTCTATCTTCATCTGAGTTCGATTCCAGCTCCAAGGCCTAGGTTATATTAGATGCCGTTCCTGAGTGGGCTATGGTAGTATACGTATATGCAGCAGCGAGTCTGAAACCACTGTTCGACATGGTTTTAATACAGCTGATTACTTTAGTCATAATATGAACCGGACAAGTTTAGTGGGTTTATGATATTTTTGGTTCTATATTATTGAGGATGTAAGGTTAGAGAATGGGTATAGGAACGCAGATGGTAGAAGAAGATTGGAAGTAAAAATGAAGAGCAAATAATCAAACGAGCTTATGTGTTTTCTCCCAAACCCTGTTTTGAAAATTTTTATTATACTTCTCATGATTTATAATTGCGTGAAAAGTACTTTATTTATCTACTAGGTGGAAAAGAGGATATACTATAGAGCGGCGCAGCTAGCCGAAGGCAGAGAAACAAAGAGAAGGAATAGAGGAAGGGAGTGAAAGAGGTCTTAAGTAGGGGGAGGTGAAGTGTCTATTGCAGACCTGCCTGCCTCCCCTGCCTGTGGAAAGGAGGAGGAGTAAGAAAGAAGCCAACTATGTACAAGACAAGAATCAATGTCACATGGTAGACCACGTGACAGACCCCGACCCAACAGATACCAATCGAGCCCCCACCACAATACTATCTAAGGATTAGGTATTTGGCTTGGGCAAAAAGGACCCACTATGTTATATAGTTTTTGACTCAAGAGAAGGGCGGAGCAGAGCGAAGCTGTATTGACAGAGAACATTGTCAGATTTGAGAAGGAAGACTCGATCGATATGAGGGATCCGAAAGAGTGATTATATTGCTGTAGTAAACGTTTGTTGAAACCGATGTTGGAATAAATACACTGCTAGAACCTCTATATATAGTTTCTCAATTGCCAACATGGGTAATTTGTCTTCTAAAAAGTGTTAAAATATGCAACGCATATCCGCCAGGAGATACGATACCGGACGTTATGAATATGATTGGCACCCGTAATCCTAGATGTGAGTAGAAAGGCAATTCCAAATAGTGACTAAATCCAGGAGGACAAGATGATGAAAGATATACGGGTATGTCGAGGACATTTATTACATGATCTTATGCTGACCGTCTCACTTCTAGAAGGCTGACACGGTGGCTCTAGACGTTCCTCAGTCCCCACAGAATGCCATGTCGTTGTACATGACTGTACCCGTACCCGGCGTTGAGGCTGGTCTACCTACCTTATATACCTGGTAACTGTTGCATTCGATGGCTTTGCAAAGTTCAGCATTACGACCATCCTATCCAATTAAACCAAAAGACCCCATTTCAAATACCACAAATGATGTGATCTCTCGAGAGGAAAGGCTTTCACCCTGGCGTTACTCGACACATGACTGTATTACCTAATTCCCGCTCTGCTCCCTGCGTTCTATTTTCAACCCGTGAGGCTTTCGGCAAAGAATCCTTTCTCTTCCAGAAAACCGTACCTTGCACCTCGTACCTGTTTCAGACTTAGATAAGCTTGCCATCCTGCCTGCAAGGCATTGATAAGATCTGCGCGGCTGAGAAGCTAAACGCGGGACGCAACGCCCAATCCGTCTAATATCTGCGTTTTAGCTCATCCCACGCGCTCCTTGGACGGCATGCAGAAGACACATGGTTAAGGTTTTGGTGCTACTCTGACATCGTATTTGGGGGACTGGGGGGTTAAGCTAATTTGATGGTACCGAGTTTATGTGCCATTGGTGGGCTTTGATTCCTTCGAGGAGTGTGCGTCTTACACCAAGGAATGTTAGTACAGAGCTTGTACAGCTATAATTGTGTAGCTATACGGCATGCGATATGAACAATTTTATATATATAGAGGGCTATTCCTGTAAGCCAAAGAAACTCTTCACCCAGCCTTTTATCTACAAATTCATTAATCATGCGTTCTTACAGCCCACTTCTAGCTCTAGTTCTCGCCAGCCGCTGCTTGGCTGCAGATGTTCCAAGTAATGTCCAAAGTTTCTATGATGGTATCAAGTCGGCAGGCTCCTGCAGTAATAAGTTGAGCGAGGGGTTTTATGCCCATGATGATGGCCCAAATAGTTCGTCCATCCACCCCACATCAAGACGCCTACTGACCGAGTGCAGCATTCTCGTACTGCGGCGACCATCTCGATGACTACCAAGTCATATACCTTCAAGGGACTGGAGGCGCAATGGCAGATATGGATATCGACTGTGATGGAGTGCAGCATGGGAAGGGTGATGATGGACGATGTGGATCATCTGGTGACACTCAAAGCCAGACGTCGTTCGAGGATACAGTTGCTTCATATAACAAAGGAGTGAAGGATTTGAACGCCTTCGTGCATCCCTACGTAGTGTTTGGAAACGTAGGAAGCAAGGGCTCATTCGATCCTCAAAGCAAAGGCGTTGAACCACTGAGTTTGATGGCCGTGGTATGCGGTGGCAAGATGGTATGATTGAAAAATTCTAGGGGGACGATGACCTATGCTGATGCTTCCAAGTTCTATGGTATATGGGGCGACGAAAATGGTGATGATGGACCAAAAGCAGTCATCGGAGAAGCGTCCATCTCAATGGCAACATTCTGTTTCGGCAACAGCGTAAATGGCGATTCCGGTCATGATGAAACCGACGTTCTATACATTGCTTTTACTGGAAAAGACGCCGTTCCTGGAGCAAGTGCTGCCTGGGATGCTGACTCTGCTACCGATTTTGAAAGCAGCATCAAGTCACTCGGCGACAAGCTCATCCAGCGGATTGGTGGTGGAAGTGGCACTACCCCAAGCTCGTCGAATCCTACTCCACCAGCAACAACCTTGAAGACATCGACAAAGTCTTCCTCGGCGGGCACTCCGACTTCTACTGGTACTTGCTCATGGCCTGGACATTGTGCAGGTAAGTCTCATGTCAGGTGTGAATGAAGTGTCTGCTAACATTCAGCAGGTGCTACCTGCTCGAATGAGAACGATTGCTCTGATGCTTTGGTCTGCAAGAGTGGTAAATGCGCTTAGTCATAACTCTTAGGCTTCTATGGGAATAATTGTAAGATCATTGGAAATATCGAAATGACGGGGGCCTGGAGGTTCGATGCTCTAGCTCCCCGAAATGACCAGACAAATGAGTCAGTGATGAACAAAAGTCTTAGTCCAATCCCAATGATCGTTCCGTTAACAGGTTAATATATCCCTCCACGGATTTACTTCCAGCTCCTTCTCTTGCAATTCAAGCCAGGCTGGAATCATCGATGGCGCATCAAGTGAATGAGAACTCTGATCAATGTCCATAAGGTCCTCGTCGGGTATTTGAAAGCCTTCGCTGTCGTCCTCATCAGCTGGTTTTAACCCACTCGGGGAAGTTGGTCGAGTAGGTAACTGTTCCTTATTTTCCAAGGACTCGTGTTCCTCGTCAATTTCGCTCAGCTGCTCGTCGTCCCAGTCCGACGTAGTTGAAAGAGAATCATCACCATCATACGACTGTATGTCTTCCAACTGGCAATCTCCTGTGGCCTCCCTGACCCTCCTTTGGAAACTTTCGTAAGAACTTTTCAAATACCGTCGGCTGAAATGAACCTTTGTATCACGACCTCTTCGGAACTCAACAAGATCATAGCCGCAGATCCCCAATGCTGCCTCCCATAGATCTTTTTTGTAGCTGCCACAAAAATGTGCCTCGGGACATCCAGAGTATACCATATCTGACACGGATTGTCCATTCTCGTTGATAGCGTAGACATCAGCGCCTGCTTGGATCAGACGAATTATAATATGCAGATGCCCAATATGATCTACATCCCCGAATAGGGAAGTCGTCACCAGGGCTATATGAAGGCAGGTGTTTCCATACATGTCGCGAGCATCTATATAAGGACCCTTCTGAAGAAACATCTCGAAAGCCGGAAAACTAAATCCAGGGATATAGCCTAAAAATTGCAACAGAATTGTTCGGCCCCTGAAGTCTCTCTCTTCTAGCTCAAACAAATTCAAGTTCTTTGCCATCTGCTTCGCAAATTCCTACAACTGGTTAGTACGTTGGGTCAAAGTCAAAGTTCAGATACTGAACTTACCGTGTCTCCATCATGCATATGATAGTTTAATGGTGTAATCATTCTTTTATCGCACACAAGCACATCTGCCCCGGCATCTAGGAGCACTTTTTGGCTTTCTAAGCCTTTCTTCCCCTGAGGATATCTGTGCGACAGAAGCGGCCGGCATAAGCTTTAAGAGAAGCAGTTTAGCAGTGATTCGTCGGGCTTTTAGTCTATGCTCACCTTGATACCAACGAGAACGGAACTACGTCTGGCTCAATGGCATCGACATCCGCCCCTTGCTGTATAAGGAAACTACAAACGCGGGGTTGTGCATTGTGGAGAGCGTACTAGAACCACATTTTTCAGTCGCACAATACTCCGCTCGTATGCAAGTAACTTACGTTAAGCAGCGGTCTTCCAAGCTCATCGCAATCCCTCAGCGAGGCTTTTCGATTTCGCAACAATATAAGAATCTCATCCAAGTCTCCATTTTTCACGCAGTCAAAGACCTTCGAGCTACTCGGCACCATCGTGTGTACGAAAATGGTAGGGTGAAGTGTATGGAGGCCATTTCTGTCAATTGTCTGTCTGAAACAAGCTGATACTTTTGCCTTAAAAGAAGACAGAGCACCAGGAGTAGGGAGGAAGTCTAAAGTAGCTGAAAATTCAACCGTTCTGTTTCGCGTCCTGTCTGAGTCATCAAGAATAGGGCCGAGAAGCTCTTTAGACTTTGTCCTTAACATGACTTTACCATTATCTATGGTGTATTCGCAGAAACTTCGTTTGATTGCATGATTCTTGCTAATATCCAGCGTGGAGATTGAGCGGACTTTGGGTATTAGCAAAAGAAATAGATACGGAGTGAGATATACAGACCAGGCTGGTTGATGATTAACTGGAAACTGGCATCCAAAATACCCTTGACTCTTTTGAAGGCTCGAATATCAGAGGAAACTTCTTCTACGGAGTCCTGTAGACAACCCGTGAGTAAGAATTACAGCTCGCGAATGCCCCAAGATTTGAGGTAATTTAATAAGCTGATAAAAGAATCATGGAAATAAAGAGCTCGAACGCTTAGGCCAGAAAACTGGTTACCCAGGTCATCCTTCCGCTTTCTGAGGCTCCGGTTCTTTGCAGCGGCAGCGGCCATTACCGCGTCCAACAACTTGTCCAGGTCCTCAATCAAGGGCTGTGTCTCAATAAACGCCCCTTCGCCTACTTTATTTGCAAGGCTACACAGCCTGTCAATACTCTCACGAAGTTCCTGCCGTTCAAAGTCGTCTTCGAATTCTTGAACGGAACCTTGGGCGGCATCTGACGTGAATTGATGAATGCTATCACGTGGGTATTCAGAAGGTACCTGGGACGCAGGGGGTGCCTTCATCTGGGACTGAACTTGCGCAAGCATGCCTTTAAGCTCTTCGAATTGTCCCATAGATATTGCAGGAAGCTGATCGACTTTATCGCGGATATTGTGAAGAGTATCACGTGTCACAGCTAAAGCATCGCGTGTATCTTGTCTTGATTGGGTTTCGGTGGACATTCGTTGGTCAAGGTTGTCGTTCAGGTTCCTTATGCTATGTAGTTGTTGATGACTCATATTTCTAATTGACTGTTAGCTTAATCTTCAATCAATGCTAGAAACTAATACCTCTGAAGAACATTAAGTTGAAGTGTGAGGCTCGAAATATGGTGAAGGACAAGCTGCCACATGTCTCGAAAATCATCCTTGCGGATCAAGGTCTTGACTTGCTTCCAGGCCTTGCTTAAGTCCTTGTCGGAAGGCACGACTGTTAGCTTTGCCAGCTTTCTACTAAAACTTTCGACGTCTTTGACACATTTGTCTGTAGCTTTTCGCAGTTCGGTGAGATCCTCTGACTGTCGATCCTCACTTACAGCTGGCTCCCTGGTGAGTTGGTGGAGAATGCTGTTCAGATCCTCGAAAGCAGACGCAAGACGTAAAACATGCTCGGGGCCATTTCGAATGGCAGATACAGCCTTGTGAATCGCGATGCCGGATTGAAGGGCAGCTGCCACGACGGTGAGTACGCTCGCGGCGCCACTGAGAGGATCCATGGCGATGACTGAAAGAGATGGAGGGAAGAAAGGAGCAGTGGTAATTGAGAATTAAATCATGGTTCAGGTATGAGGCTATGGGTGGCAGTGCTTACAGCGAGGCTTCCTGCATTTTGAGATATCGGTTGAGCACGCACCCAATGGAGACGCTCGATCGCAAGCAACTGTGCGACACAACAAGACTATATGCAGCTGTACGAGTACAAGATGCAAGGTCCAGGGCGCAATCAACTGAGAGTGGCAATTGGTCCCGTACCAAAGTGCAACTTGCACTATGCAAACCTCCCGAAGCAATCCTGGTGGTCCAGATCACGAGTATAACTTCATACCGCGGAGAGACGAGTAAAAAGAGAGATCGGCCCTCCCTGCACCCCCGCCCCGCCACTCAGCGGACAGAAAAGGTCAAGCTGCTAGCGAGAAAAGCCGCGAGGTTTAAAAGGAGAAAGACCTTAACGAAGTAAATAATAAAGAAAGCGCGTTTATCAGCAATTAATCACCAAGGAAGGAATAGGAAGATATCCCCTTGATAATGTTTGAACTTCAGAATATGCATCCATTTGATTGAAAATATACCTACTCGTCGTAATCAATGTGGTTGGCACAATTCACGTGATCAGAATAGTCGGCTTCTCGGTCGATCCATCCCCTGTTCTTTCCATGCCTCGGCATCTTCCCCCACACCCCAGACTAATCAACGGCTGCATCCTTAAAAGCATCCCTCCTCTTTCCCCTTCACTAACAACAACAACAATAATAACAATAACAAAGCATTCCTCCGCACAACCTACACACCATAAATCTCTCAAGATGGCCGGTGAAAGACTCAGTTCGATCCTCAAACATTTGACTCCTGGTTCTTCCGGATTGTCATCCATGTAAGCTTTCTTTTCCCCTCCCGGAATTTACGGGAAACACCTCCTAAACTCATCCCTAGCACCTCTAAGAATGCCGACGATATAGTCATTACCCTCGCAATCCGAACGCCGCTAGCGAAGAGTTTTAAAGGAGGATTCAAGGACACACCGCTCGACTACCTCGTGTACTCGCTTTTGCAGCAAGTCGTCCAGAAGTCAAAACTCGATCCCCAACTCGTGGAAGATATCTGCTGTGGCAATGTACAACATCTCCCCCCCTTCGCACAATACATCTGTTAATCCATTATCCGCAGGTCTCCGAAGGCAAAGCCGCATACATTGTCCGCGCCGCCGCTCTCGCAGCCGGCTTCCCAAATACGACCGCCGCCTCAATTGTGAACCGATTCTGCTCGTCCGGCCTCAAAGCCACCCAAGACATCGCGAACCAAATCTCCTCCGGTAGCATCGATATTGGTGTTGCTATTGGCGCAGAGATGATGTCCGTGGGTGGCGACCGTCTCGACCGTCCCTTCCACCCCGAGATTCTCAAGACCCAAGAAGCGGCCGATTGTATGCAGCCCATGGGGCAAACATCCGAGAACGTTGGCAAGGATTTCAATATTTCTAGAGAACAGCAAGATCGGTATGCGGCGGAGAGCTATAACCGTGCAGAGATTGCACAGAAGGCTGGGTGGTTTGATGATGAGATTGTACCAATTACTACTGAAGTTAAGGATCCCAAGACTGGGGAGGTCAAGAAGGTAACTTTGACAAAAGATGAGGGTCCAAGATATGGCACTACCTTCGAATCTTTGAACAAGATCCGTCCTGCTTTCCCAGATTTCGGGGATAAATCTACTGGTGGAAACTCCAGTCAGGTTACGGATGGAGGTATGTCTAGCGCTTTCTAAGTGAGGATAGATGCTAATTTGTTATTTCAGCTGCTGCGGTCCTTCTGATGAAGCGGTCCCGCGCCATTGAGCTCGGACAACCCATCCTCGCCAAATATGTCGGCGCCACTGTCGCAGGTCTTGCTCCCCGTATTATGGGTATCGGCCCTTCAATCGCCATTCCCAAGCTCCTTACAAAATACAACATCACGGTTGACGACATCGACGTTATCGAAGTCAATGAAGCCTTCGCATCTATGGCAGTCTACTGCAAGGATGTGCTAAAGCTGCCATACGAGAAGATGAACCCCCGAGGTGGAGCTATCGCCTTGGGTCACCCGTTGGGTGCTACTGGTACGAGACAGATTGTGACTGGACTGAGTGAATGCAGGAGGCAGAAGAAGAAGATCTTGTTGACAAGTATGTGTATTGGGACTGGACAGGGCATGGCTGGACTGTTTGTCAATGAGCAATTGTGATTGTATGTATGGTTGGCGCTCTCAATTTGGGCATTCAGGTACATAAAATCGCATGAAGCATGAAGTTGATTGACAAACTTTCGACTTTTAATATCCTCCGCCGCTTGGCACATTATAAATTCTGGCTCCGAAGTTTGACACTGAGACACAAAGGCAGTCGGCGGAAGTCTGCAAGATAAATGACAAGCGCAATGATTCGCATGAAGCAAGAGTCTCTTCGTTTAAATCGTGAGAACTTTTCCGATATCGATTATGAATGTAAGTCCTTTTATTTCTCTTATCTAACTGAATACTGATAACTACGCCGAGCTATATATGAAGAGGCCTTAGTATCCATACATAGCAATTCATTTTGTGTTTGAGTAAAAGGCTACGCCGTCCTCCCATATAAATCCTTCGCGCCGTCTTCTGGTCCTGGCATCCATAACTTCTTCAACAGCTACTAATTATGATTTGTACTGCTATTTGTGCAGACTTTACTCATCGATTACCAGTCCTCGGGATCTATTCCTCGAAATCATGGCCTCTTGTTTGGCTAGTGGCCCGTCGACTCTGATGAGGTTATCCACGCTAAGTATAATACCTACTTCCACAGATACTCTAGCTGAGGCTATTGCAGAAGGTAGAGCATGTCTTGGTGCATGTCCTACTGAGATTCAGGGTCTGGTTGCCGGCTAATGGTCAGTAAATGACCTCAAATGCTTGCGTTTGGCCTCTCAATCGCTTGCTGCAATTGCCGTAGGAAAGACTCTTAGGAGACTCACACCATGTCACCCGAGTACGCATCTTTAGATCGACTGTCGCAAACACAGCATCTCCTAGCCTAAGGCTCACACGCTTGCGAATCAGAATGTTAATCTTTTGGGCATTGACCTTTGGATGATTACTGAGGATCCCCTCACACCGATCGGCTTCAAACGAGAAGAGCTCATCCTGGACCAATGGTATCAAATGGATGTTAGCGCACTACATGCTGCTATCGGAAGTCTGAGAAATTTTACTGCGATCAACATCTAATCGCTTGACACTGTTGCAATGATTTTACCAGCTCCTCCAAAGGGAACTGAGGAACTCCTGACAGGCTATTCCGCAAAATTCTTCACGTCGGGACGAGCACTTGCACCTGTATCAGCCGCGCTTGTTGCTCATAGAAACCAGATACTCCACTTGTATGCTGAAATCGGGCCAAATTGTTTTCTGGACAAAGAGACTGCGGCTAGCGTTTATGTCTTTAGTCATATCCGGACGTTGGGTTTGCACATCATTCTTGAAGACTCTACCCTTCCTTGGAGCGAAAGTGTTACTACGCAGTCGTTTCCAAAGTTCGGATTCTCAAGGACTTTTATTGACCAACGGTTCTTGACTGGCTGGAGCCTTCGAAGCCGCACAAACGTTCAGACTCTCCGAGTGGAATTCATCGTCCGTTATATCTACACTTGGCAGACTTCAAATTTGGAAGACTACCTCTCTTGGGAATAAAGGTTGACCATACCTATAATCACCTAACTTGATAAATCTTATCATCGACGTTCACTCTCTACTCTAAAATGTCAACCGAAACACAAACAGTCCTAGGCAGCTGACTCTTGGATCAATTGTATTTCACGGCGAGGAACAATGGCCTCTAATATTCGGTACTTCAAGAGAAATATTTCACGGTCGAATCCACAAAAAGAAGAAGCCTTGCGGTGCTCAGAAAACCCGGTGCCAGGTAGCGTGGAAAATTAAAAGTCGAAACGAATGGGTGCCGTTTTCGTGTCCAGCATGCATATGGGAGCAATAACGAGGTTTGTCATAAGTGGGCTTTTTACAGTACAGGGAATACCGTAAAACACCACAGGAGTTAAGAATTGGATAGGTAGGAGTTAGGTTGGGATGCTTGATCTGGAGTCTCAATATCAGGCCCAAACTTCTGCTAAAGGTACGCAAAAAGGGAATATGAATGCAATACATCACTTCAGACGAAACAGAGTGGGAGTACATGAACCAATTTTCATTCGAATAGTCTCGAGTAATCCACGACTATCAATTCCGCGAGAATATCAAAGCTTTGATCAGGGATAGCCGGCTTTCTCTACATTTCTCACACCATCCACTTCCCTGAACGCAAAGCACAGAGACATCCCAAATCAGCAAACGCGACCCGACCCCCGAACCCAACTCCCTAGATTCTACAACCAACCAAGCCAACCATCCATGACAGCACCTGCTGCTGCTCAACCCAGCTCTCAATCTTCTTCTTCGCCTCCTCATCAACCATACAAAATATCACCGTCCCCATCTCATTCCACCCCTCCGTAACCCCAGGAACCTCCCCCAACCCCGCCACATCCCTTACCTTCTCCGGGCTGCCCAACAGCCCCCCCAGCCGGATCAAACACCACGCCTTGCCCTCGCCGTCATGCACCACCGTGCTCTGTGCATTCAGCACGTCTCTCAACTGCAGGCTGTGCTCGTACGTCTCGCGGTCATAGCCAGCCGCCTCGCGCTCTTCGCGCACCAGCGCCCAGTGCGAGTCCGGGATCCCAATACGCGTCACGTCCCTGCGGTGCGCGGCGATTAGGATTTGGGCTTCCGATCGCGTGTACTGGAATAGCTGCTGCCAGCGGGGGAGATGCAGGCTTCGGTGGGCGGGCTGGGAGAGCTGGCTGTGGCGTTTTGGGCCATTCGCTCGAGCTCTGAGAGGGGGTCCATGTTTACAAGTTGTAATTGGGATTGTAATTGTGTGTACCGTAGCAGGACGGGATTACATGGGCTGATTTTGAGGATCTTGGAACATTGGATGAAGGAGAGATCGAAAGTGGTTTTAAGTAGAGAGGATATTGAGTTGTTCCTGCCATCAGATGTCGGCGAACGACGCATCATGTGACTCATACCTCGTAAATGATGGCCTTGTTCGTACTTTTCGACGAACAGGAGGAAGAACAATATCATACTACATTGAACTGAAGAGAACTAGGAAATGTTGAATAAGCGTCAATTCTAAATATACCCCTCATCTCACATTGACGCACCAACACCACCTGTCACATGACCGTCCCCCCTTTTCGATATAAGTCAAAATTCTCGACAAATAATTCATACCCTAGAAACACTACAATATAAACAGACTTCGGATGTTGCCTGCTGAGAAGCCACATTCTCAAATCCCCTGAAATCCATTTCCAGCGTCCAAATTCCATAGGCAAGACTGACCCTATTTTCCAATGTTCAGATGGTACAACTTTTTGCAAGCCTATACATTTTGCGCCAGTTTCGCAGCATATTCGACATACGACCCATGAGCAACATCAGTAGGCAAATCAACACCAGTTGGTTTCCACCCCAACTCTTCCCTCGCCTTCTTGCTGCTTGCTCTACACATGTATTGGCTACCCATTATCAACGACAAGAGCGGCCCCAGATTCTCCTCCTTCGCAGCCTCCTCCAAAGCAACAGAGCGGACAGGAACATTGAGCAGAGTGCCTACTGCCTCCGCTACTTCCTTGGCAGTGGTCGTCGTAGACCCGGAAGCGTTGAAATCATCTCCAGTACTCACATCATGTTTCGCCAGCGCCAGATACAACGTCGCAGCATCATCGACATGCAACGTCGTCGTTTTCTGACTCCCGTCTCCAATATACAACGCCTCGCGAGCAGCGTTCGCCCGGGCGATGAGCATGGGTATAAACGTACTCCCGCCGCGGCCGTAGACCAAAGGCGCGATGCGCAGTAGGCTGACCCTGACGCCGTCTCCATTCTTCGCCATCGCGTGCGCATCAGACGCCCTGCGCGCCGTCAGAGGGAAACTCGCATCCACCGCCGCCGTCTCGTCGACTTCTCCTCCATCCGGGTCCGGAACGCGGCCGCCGCACGCAGAGGATACAATGAGGTGTTTCCCGGATCCGGAGCCCTTCAGACCGTCTGCTAGGGCGTTGATGGCCTCGCAGTCCATGCGTACGTTTTCTTCAAACGCCCCGCTGTTGAAATCGTGGTTGAATGCACAGTGGAGGACGACGTCCGCTTTAGCGCTTTCTTGCGCGAGGAGCGAGAATGTCGTCAGGTCGCCACGGACGGGGATTACGCCCAGTGCTGTTAGTTTTGCATCCCCAGCTTCGGTACGTGAGAGGCCGTGGACGGTGTGGCCTTCGGCGATGGCCTTTTCCGCACAGACGGATCCGATATATCCTGTGGCTCCTGTGATGAAAAGGTGCATGGTGATAGATTTCTTTATCTTCTTCTTCTTTTAGCCGAGCTTGTAGGTCGAATATGGCGCTTGGTACGAAAGTTGGTGGATATTGATAGTTGTAGAGGGAAGTCAAGATAGAGGAGCTTAACATTCGGAATCGGGAACGGGACTCCACAATCCCCTTTATAGCTGGTGAACCACTGATCGATCGGATCAATATCCGGCCATGCTTTGAAAGCAGATTTGAGATTCGGAGGTTGCATTAGATGCGGCGGTTGAAGTTTACGGACTCTCCGCGGAGGATGAAAACGACGGCGGAATAGACTCTGTTCCGCCGCATTTTTCATCTGTGGAAGTAGCATCTCGAAAATAAATTACCAAGATTATTGACGGACACGTGTGTTTTATTTCGTGGCAGCGTAAAAGAAATCTCACCAAGATTGACCGCTACTGTACCACATATGACATACCCTTGGTGACATATTTTAGACCGTAGAACTTGGCAGGATTACTTCCCGTAAGAGCCAATTAGAAGATGTCAAATAGAAAAATGGAGCGTTGGTATCACTGTGATTTGATCGAATAATAGAATAGAGATAGAAAGAAGAAAAATCAACGAATATATTCGAAGCCCAATATCATTAAGGTAGTAAGTGAGGCTCTTTAGAGATCAGCTTATGATCAGCGATGTCTATTATCATCCGTGATAAACACCTAGCTTTCCACATAGAAGTGTATTAGCTGAGGTAGTGCTTTTAAGGGAGTAAGCTTTATTAAATTGTTATAGCTTCATACCTCAGCATTCAGCATCAAAGGCGTTATAAAGGTGTCGCAGGTAGTGCACGGCATGGGCAGGAATCCTTACTTCCTCACCGCCTTCCGAATCAAGAAAGCACTCTGCCACCCCGCCTCGTCCTCTTTCGTCATCGACATGCACATTCCAAACACCATCAAATCAATATCTTAATCAATAAACAAAACGCAAAATCAAATGCCTTGAACCAGTGAAATAACAACCAATCAATCAATCATGGTGCAAAGAGTAAATTAACCCTGCCCTCCGCAGATCAACAATGCTCTGGAAGTCAGAGGCTGATTATTGTATCTTATAATAGATTTCCTTCCGCGTCCACGGCGAGGTGCAAGGTGAGCTTGTGTGCTACAGTTCACTTTTAATGCGATTGAGATTTCAATGCGGTTGAGAGAGAGAGAAGAAGGAATGGACGAATGTAAGGCTCATATTGTATGGATATGCAGGAGTTGGATTTCGCTACTTCACCCGCAAGAGAGCAACGGCGTACAACCTCACAGGCTGGGTGAAGAATGCACCGAATAACAAGGTATGAGTTCACCACGCGCGCGTGTATGTGTATGTGTATGTATGATTTCGGGAAGGAGAGAAACAAGCTGAAGCTGATTTGCGGGTGTGGGTAGGTGGAAGGAGAAGCTCAAGGCGAGGAAGGGGATATCGAGAAGCTGCTGGAGGCTCTTGATAGAGGACCGTCGCATGCAGAGGTTGTGAAGGTGGAGAGGGAGGAGATGGATGTTAAGGAAGGGGAGAGTGCTTTTACGGTTAAATGAGTGCTGTGTGCTGGAGATGGAGATGGAGGTGGAAGTGGTGCAACGAAAAAGACATCTGTGTCGAAATTTCGTGTCCAATGGGGAAAGCTTTTGGTGTTAGGGTTTGAGATTCGGAATGTGCCTTGTATGCTCGGCATACCCAAGTTGATTATTTTTTTACAACTCTGCTTTGTTTGACCTCTGGCGTAGTCCATCCCCCCCCACTCTCCGCTTCTGCTGTCCTGAATGCTGCCTCGAGATTTTGGGAAAAGAGCCTTGAAGGTTACGGTGCGTCTATTCTTGTAACTGGCAGCTTACACTGCTGCACTCTATTGAACCTTTCTCTGTTCTCCGATGGTTCTCCCGCTGAGTAAGAACGATTCTTTTGGGAGACTTCTATTTGCAATAAAGCAGCCCTCTCACACCTCTCTTACGAAATACGCGAGTGGGTCACACGAGGAAGGCGTGCGCAAGGGCCATAAGTTTGACAGACAATGCCATGTCTCAGAAAGCAATCAGAGGCCTGTTAGCCAAGTCCCTTGCTTGCTGCTTGCTTCTTGGACGGCTGCCTTCGAACCGTTACAAACTTCACCTCCGGTGCCTTCCACCCATCCTCCGCCATATCCTCAGCCCTCTTCAGTAAGCCCATAATCACATTAGCATGCAGGAACCCATTTGTCATAATCGCACTCTCCGAACTATCACTCGGTTGCCACTTCAGCGGCTCTTCAAATATCGGCTCCCATTGCTGTTCTCTGGGATACGGAAACTGTCGCTCTCGGGTGGCATAGTGACTGTCATACTGCTCCTCTGTCAGGATCAAGAGCCTCAGCGAAGCGTAGCGTCGCAGAGTTTGCACCACGTTCTCCAGCTTCCATTCCGGGATCGGGCGTTTCGGTCTGAAGGCGCTGATGGGCATAGCTAATTTGGTGATGGTTGTGATGGAGGTGTCGTTGATGGCGAGTCGGGAGAGTAAATCACGGTCTGGGTAGTAGTAGGAGGGGTGCATTCCAGGAGAATAGAGATTTCGCGTGTAAAGTAAAGCGTGACAATACACAATGTCAACTCTAGGATTGATGAGAGTCCCTTTGCTGGTATAGAATGCATGGCCATCAAGGGTATGGTAGAGATGGCGAACCGTAGACCGGGATTCTCTGCACACAGCAAATGCCGCAGGAAATGGAGCAACGTATCCCTTTGCTTTCTCCACGGAAGCCGGCTCATGGATAGTACCAGTTCCCTGTAGATTTTGAGGGAGGTCGTGGATTATTTTCCCTTCATTCATGTCCCATAGTCGGAGCATGACTTCGACGACGCGGGGCTCTAGAGTCATGAGCCAGATGTAGCGCCTGATGTCCTCGGGGAAAGACGCAAATAAAGGGTATACATTGGGACGCGATACAACAAACATTTCGAATAGAGGGCTTTTGCTTAGGTACCGGTATTTGATTGGAAACGGAAGAAGAGAGAAGAGAGAAGACATCGGACATGTACGAGTCACGTGTGTATCAGGCAGCCACCCACCTCAATGTTGTAGAAGAAAAAGATGCTTTTGATGACGCCTTGACGCCTTTGAAACTCGTCCCTCACTCGACAGACATTTGAGGTTTACTCATACTTCCATGTTATTCATCCGAGGTTATCTTGGATCAGGTGATGAGGACGTCGGCCTCTCACTCGAGGAGTCGATGGTTCATTTTCTCCCGCTACCTTGGGTTGCAAATCAAATTGATACAATTCCAACCCGTTCGACCAAGAAGATGCTATGGATCCCAGCACTTGCAGAGTACATCTGCGACAAATGTTGTGGTTTACTACTTCGTAGATACGTGAAGAATCAACCAACAGGATCAACTGCGTGAGGTTATTTAAAGGATACGAACTCGACATGAAATGTTAGTCTAGGCCCTGCTTTATCGCTTTCTGTTGATGATCCGGGGCCTGAAATAACGGCATTTACTGCTCGTTTAGGGAGTTTAGAGTTGGTTTAGCGGGGCTTTACAGGGGCTTATCCCTGATTTGGATCGATCTGAAAGCCTGAAGTATAGGTAAAAGGCCAATGGGGAAGTTGCAAGACACGGAATTGGGGCCCCATTATTGCCCCTGCTCGCCCGTTCGGCAGCGCACGGTTAGGAAGAGACAGCCAACAGGAACAACACCAAGGCTGGCAACAGCTTTGGAGTTCTCAGTTCTACTCGTATTTACTTTCCTTCTCTTCTTCACTCCACTTCTCTTCTTCGCTTCTTCTCTAATCATCTTTCTCTTCTTCTTCTCTGCTACTTCAATTCTGCCTTACTTTCATTGTTCAAATATCCCTTTGTGTGGATATATTATATTCTCCACTGTCGTTTCTTATCAGCTTGTACGAGGACGAGGACCCGATTCAGCTTGTGCATAATCTCTACAGATCTCAGCTCGTATTAAACCTTACATCCATCCAATTTTCACCGCCGCGTCTCTGCTCGAAATCTCAATAGAGTCTCTTCCTCTTCTTTTGCGGCCCATCCCTTCTCCAACACCAGAAATGCATCTCAAAGCCAGTACCCTCTTGCTCGCAGCAGCCTCCCTCACAACCGCCCAAACAACCTCGAGTAAACGCGGTCTCGTCTTCGTCCCCAACCCCAAATACCCCACCGACAACCAGATCTGGGTCCAAGGAGCCAGCGATCTGACCTGGTACTATAACTATGCCACCGCCCCTTCCCCGGCATATCAAAATCGCACTCAATCCGACTTTGAATACGTCCCTATGCTCTTCTCACCCTCGTCGACCTTCCAGTCCGAGATCGAAACGCTGATCGCCAACGGGAGGAATATAAGCCATGTCATGACATACAATGAGCCGGACGGCGGATCCTCGACCGGAGGCAGCTCTGTGAGTCCAGTCGACGCGGCAACGAATTGGATCGCACAGGTCGAGCCGCTGCGGGCAAAGGGAGTCAAGACTGGGGCGCCTGCTGTGACGGGGGGCGAAGGTGGATTTACGTGGTTAAAGAGCTTCTTTGCGGCGTGCCAGAGTCAAGGGACGAATTGTACAGCAGATTTTATTCCCATTCATTGGTATGGGAATTTCGCCGGGTTGGCCAGCCATATTGGAGAGGTTGTTGGGACGTGAGTTATCCTTTCTCTTCCTCTTTCACATCCCTCCCCATGTTTCTTCTGCAACCTCAATCTTGATCTTGAACTCGGAAGCTGATCAAGGTGTACTACAGATACCCCAATACCTCAATCTGGATCACCGAATATGCCCTCAACAACGCCACCCTCCCCGAAACCCAAGACTTCTACAACACCTCGGCCCAATACTACGACCGCCTCGATTACGTCGATCGCTACAGCTATTTCGGGAGTTTTAGAAGTGATGTCAGTAATGTAGGCCCCAATGCTGCCATGTTGAATAACAAGGGCGAATTAACGGATATTGGGAGCTGGTATCTTGGCGGGAAGGCTACGGGGAATGAACCCGGTGGAAGTGGTGCGGGGAGGACGGTGCAGAGTTCGTGGGCGTTGGTCGTGTGTGTTTTGGTGGGTTTTTTGATGTTGTAGTTTTGAATGAGTATATGATGGGATTAAAGGAGGGAATATATATAGATGGGTCTGGCGTTCAAGATGGGAAATTTTGATTGAACTGGCATTTGGCTTTTGTTGTATATAGGTAGTGAGCATGTTTGCTCGTAATGTGTCAATAGATCATCTACACCCACTCCCGTTCCCGTTCCCGTTCCCGTTTTTTCAGCTTATATCTACAGATAAGATCTTTCGTCAAGCGACTGTTGGACTCCTTCTCTTTCTCCCACATCCAACTCATACACTTCCTAGATTCTCTTTGCGGCAGATCATCCGAGTTCTCTATTGTTAATACAATGTAGCGATGTAATAATCCTATCATTTGCATACCTCTGTTTTCATTCACCTCGCGTGGTTTCTTCCACTTTAAGATTATGCTCTTTGCTTTTAGTTCTAAGAATCGGGAAATGAATAATGGTTCTATTCTTTGCTTTTTTTCAAGAGTTTCTCGACTTGCTAGTTGGAGGCTGGGTGCTTGTATGCTTGTATGCTTGTATGCATGGATGCATGGATGGATATTGGGATTGTGAATATGACGCCGAGACAGTGATAGAGGAAGGTCCACATGTTAGTATAGCAAGCAAAACGCTTTTGCCCCTTATCCACTTTTAGTGTGGTGATTCTTCCTCGACTTGAAATTATAGTAAGAGAAAGTTCACTGTTTGTTCATTTCCTTATGCGTAGTTTTACTTTGTAAGTTTAGCGGTTGCAGGAACGAAGGTAACCAAGTGGGTACGTTGGCTTAAGGCGTAGCATTTTAAGTTATTTTCTTTCACGTCATGTAATCCCTTGCATACTGAATCTGCTCTCTATTGTTATAGATGTTCCGCAGCTGGTACCGAGTAAAAATTCTTTCATTCTTTCCAAAAGAAAAGCCCTCTCCTTCCATCCCCCACCCTCTCTCAAACATACCTTCCTATCGGCGCTGGCGAAATATCCTTCAGCGCCATGTCGTCTTCCGGATTGATTTGATGCTGGTGATTCCGGATTTGCCTGCTCCGCTGCCTCTGCATCCACATGCCTAGAAGCATAAGCGGCCATGTGAAAGCCGCTAGAGTCAACAAAATAGAGAGAACGACATGGAACCAGGGTTTCCGAACCAACGTCTCTGGTTTTGCAACTGCGGCCGCGGTCGTCGTGGCTGTGGCTGTGACTGTTGGCGCGGACACGGTTGAGACGACTGTTCGCGTCAGATTGGCTGTAGCGGTGTCTGTGATTCTTTCCGTGACCAAACTGACTTGCACCGTAGTGCTAGTTTCGGATTCCGTAAAGCTGGCTGTCACGATATCCGTCTGATTGTGGATTTCCGTATGGATGGCTGTCACGGTCAATATCATAGTACTGATGATTTCTGTGGTCACGGTGACGTTGTTAAAACTGATATCGTGCTCGGTGATGAACACCGTCCGCGTGGTTGTCACCAAGCTCGTCTGGACTGCTATCGCCATCGCTGTGACTGTTACGTCTTTACGCCGCTGCAGCCCATCCAACGTGGCGGTAGGTAGTTGCCGCGGAATGGTCACCGGCGCACCGTAATATGTTCCACAGTCTATTCCTGCTGGGATGGCAGGAGGTGTTGAGTGCGCAGCTAAGATACAGCCTGCTGCGAAGAGCGGGGTCAGAAATGTCCACTTCATAGTGATGAAGTTTGTGGGTGGGATTCTTTTGTTATTGACGTCTGGGATGGTTTGTGAATACTGTCAAAGTAAATTCAACATTTCAAATCATGACTTATGTTAATGTGTTTTTTGTAGAAGTATTTATTGATTGTTTGTATAAATATTATTGTTCTTCTACAAAGCTTGTAGTGAATTGTTGTTCCGGGAAACTTCGTGAATGGCTTTGTGATACCTTAAGTTTTGACAACAACAAAGAAATCATAGCTCTACTTAAGGCCACGACAGGAAAGTTGTTCGGTCATAGAGAGAGAATATCGTGCTCGAAAGCTTTCACAAAGAATCATTTACTGTTTATACAAATATAAACATGTGACCGCTCCCCCCTTTTCGCAAATCTTTAGACGAAGTCTCGCGTGGCTCGACGAGAGCAAACTCCCGCAAAACACGAAGCACTGGATATGTTATATATCATATGTAGCCGTTGTTATTTTCAGTACTGGGATCGACATTAGTTAGGATTTTTAGACCTATAAATGTGTTTTAGGAGTCCTTGAATCAGACAAGTACAATTCTCGAAGGATGAAGGCATCTTAATTTGTGAAAGCGAACTGAATTGCGAGGCTCGTTCCCAATAAACTGACTCATTAGCTTTATTGAAGTCCTGGATATAAAAAATGCCACTTATTATCCTTAACATTTATGTCTACAATAGTCACATCAAGCATAGGGGGACGAGCGAAGTGAGGGGGATTTTTGTATTTGGAAGACACAGCCTCTGGCTAGCCCTTCTCGATCTAGCTGACGAATGCGCCAGTGATCCTTCCTGGAATCCTCTATGTGAGTGAGAGCGCGCTAGCTAAGAGCCATCGCACCCATTTAAGGGGCTTAAATGCTAGCTAATGTGAAGAGGGATGTTGGGGAAGACGCGCTTGATGTGATGCAGATGTCGGAATTAAGGTTCGCTTGTCATATGTAGCGCTAGACGTCATGAAATCTCTGCATCAGATCGATTCTTTTAGCAACTTAAGCAATTGAAACATCGATCATTGCTTGCAACAGCAGATGCAGTTGAAGACGAAATTGTAGGCTGGATTTGAGGTTATCCAGAAAGAAGTCTAAGTGCGCTGGCTAACCGAGAGGTAGGGCTAAGCCTATCTAGGACATAAAACACTCCATCTAATGTCTCACGCTGGGTGCTGAAATATTAATCCGTTTTGTTTGCCCACCGCCAAGGTGGATAATCAGTGGTACCCCTCTGAGCTTTCCTCACCCTCAACCCTCAAGCGCGAACTCAGACCATCCTTTCTTCTAGAGAGCCATCTGTCTTTGACTTCAGGTAAGCGCTTTCAATAGCCCAAGTATAGCCAAGCCACCCCTCTGGCAAGGCTATGGCAAGGCAAGGCTAGGCATAAATAGCATGGCAGAGGAAGAGATATAAGGGGCAAATCAGGTGACCTTAGGGGCAGTACTAAATTGGGTGACAGGAGAGTTACCCTAGAAATATACTCCGTATGACTCTAAGGGTTGAATTAGTGAAGCCTAGCGCTATGGCAGGGGTTCTTCCCCTACCAATTGTATAGTATTATGTGACCCACTGCCCCCCTATTAATTACCTAGCCATGCCATAGTTACGGTCATAGCATAGCTACGGAAAGCTTAACTTATATCCTCATGGCTAGGCATGGATTGGCTAAGGAGCGCTTGGTCTATTTAAAGCGCTGCTTCAGGTTGCAATCAAGGTAAATGATTCCAACCCCGTTGTGTAACACATGTCCAAAGCAATACCAGAAGAATGTCTCTGGAAGGAATCTGATGGAGGACATCACAATATTAAGAGAAGGGTACTATCATGGAAGAAAAGACACACTCTATCTGGTCCTGAAAGCTTTTAGAGTTTTCATTAAAGAGAGTTTAAGCTTGTGGCGCAAAGTATTGGAATTTCACCACCCAGTTCCTTGATCACAGTTTGGTGATCTCCCTTGCGCTAAGCCCAAGAATGTTGTTAGGAACCTGTCTTTAAGGCAAGGAATATATCTTATTCCCCCTAAAGATTTGTCTTTTTCTTCTTTCTTCTTTCTTTATCAACACTATCACTATTAAATAACACTTTGTATCGATCAACTTTTTCACATCCTCATATTATCTTCACCACATCAAATTTTAACAACATATTTTCAACAACTATATATCAAACAACAACTAACTTCTTTAGCTAAGGTTAAGCAGTCTAACGGCAAAATGCGTTCCCTGCTCTGCCTTATCCTTATTTGCGCGTATTTTTGTTTTGCTAATGGACAAACTGCAACCAACAATACATCATCACTGACTGCCTCTACATCATCATCTACCGTCGTCACAAGCAGCTCAGTAACAGTCTCATCATCACCTTCTATCGTCACAACACAAAGCACCTCGAGCACAGGAAGCAGCACCATTACTACTTCTTCATCATCTACCATCGTCACAAGCAGCTCAGTAACAGTCTCATCATCACCCTCTATCGTCACAACACAAAGCACCTCGAGCACAGGAAGCAGCACCATTACTACTTCTTCATCATCTACCATCGTCACAAGCAGCTCAGTAACAGTCTCATCATCACCTTCTATCGTCACAACACAAAGCACCTTGAGCACAGGAAACAGCACCATTACTACTTCATCTAGTAAGCTAAGCAAACTTCTACGATTCATGTCTCAACTATTCCGAAAGCTCTATTAGAAAGTTCTTTAGCTTAGCTAAACTACTCCCTACTTAAAGCAGTTGAACCAAGATGGTCTGTAGACGATTCTGCCAATCCAGAAGTCGTAAAGGAAAGTTTCCTTCAGCTAAGAGTAGTGGAACCACCCCCAAAACAAACCAGAACAAGTGTTTAGTTATGTAAAGAAGTATCGACTATATAAGCAACCATCTCGACTCAATCCGATTATATATCTACATGAATACCCACATCTCCATCCGCCATCACTTTATCTTCGGGTAACCGATCAACCACACCAAGGGCTCGGCCGGTGGATGAAACACTTAGAACACTACACTCTACTAGCTATCGGTATTGCAACAACAATCGTACCAACACCTACAGGTAAGTTATCTCACAGCACTCCTACATGGATAAACTGATCCTATAAAATGATCAACCAATACACACAACTTATGAGACGAAACAACCGTACGGTTAGACGACTACAAGTACGACATTTTATACACAACAGCGGACTTGACAAATACATCCGTGACGTCGACTCCAACTTCAGAACTTCCACCTTGTACTGGTACCGGTACACTGGTCACTACACTTATCAATATCCCAATAGTCATTACTTTCAAGAACAGCAAGACCAGTACATTCGCTCAACCACCTCCAACTTCAACAAGCAACCCATATCCAGCTACTGACACCTCATAAATCCCCGGATCCGACATTCAGTTTCCGCTAACAAAACAGTTCCACTATGCCCTCCTTGCCATTTGATCCGCGCACCAAGTTGCCGATTCCAAAACGTCACAACAAGAGATGTTTGTCGTCTCTCCACTCACACGATCGATACCAGACCTAACATATCTTAAAGTCCCCATCATTGTCCTCGTCCAAGATAGTATACCTGCTATGCCGCCCACGACCCCATCAACACCAGCTCATGCCCAACATGTTCCCCAGACCATGCATCTATGAAGCTCACCCGGCAATCGATTCACACGGCCAGGTCGTCTCAATCAACAAGTACCAGCCGGCTTCCATTCCATTCCATTCCAATCTCACACCAATGTTGCTGTACGTAAACTCCCGTCTGGTGTTACACCCTATCTACGATATTGACACTCGTGGCATCAGGATTCACGTCACAGCGAATACGTCGCGAGATATACTGCAGAACAGTTGATCACGACAGAGCCACGCCCAGCCGGCAATCGCAATCTAGATATTGGACGAGGGAGAAATATGGGTGGAATTGTTGTTGGGAAGCTCGCTCATTTGTATTTTCCTTTGAGCTTTCGCGTGTCTGTTGTATCAGGACATCTCAAATACCTGTATACTATTTTTGCGGGGACATTATGTTACGAGACCTATTTGCTGGGAAGTGTTCTAATAACAATTATGAACGTACGTTTATTACTATTGCTATCGCAGTGCTGAGAATGTTGATGGAGGAAGGGCAGCAGCCATTGTCATCCCATCGAGAAGATCCTGTACTGTATCAAAGTCCAAGCTCACCATCACTAACAAAGTGCATTCCTCCCGCACATCGATAGCCTCCACTCTGCTTCCGCCAAACAAAGCCTTGAACACAGACTCCCATGTGGCGCAATTTGACTTGAGCTTGTTGTTCCTTCTTCTGTCGCTGGTCCTCCGCTTCCCTATGTCTCTCCATATCTCTCTGAATACGTTCGCGGTTTTCTCGTTCCCGGATGGCGCGGATTCTAGCCTCCTCACGTCGTCTCGTGTGCTCGAAAGAGCGTGCCTCTTGCTTAGCTTGTGCTTCTCGGAGCGCCGCAGTGATGGCATCCCGTTGTCTTTGCGCTTCTTCATCCCTACCCACGATCTCACGAATTCTGGCTTCTTCACGTTGTCTCATAAGTTGTAAGGCATGCTCTTGTTTGATTTTCTGTTCTTGTAGTGCATTAGCATCCGCCTCTGCTTTCTTTTCTGCTGCTTCTGCCAGCTTGCATGCTTTGGCCTGCTCTTGGAGCCGTTGCTGAACGGCTTGATCTTCGACTTCGGCTTTCTTTTGATCTCGCTGAAGTTGCTCCCAGTCAGCATCTGAGACTCCAGGGTCGCGAGTAGGGTCCACTGGAGGTGAGACGGTTGATGACGTTCCATTATCTTCATCTTGAGCGGGGGAGGGTGTAGTCTTCGATATCGAGTTTGTCGTCGTACTGGGGCTTGACTTGGGTTGCGAAGGGGGAGGAGCGTGCACAGGAGGTGGTTGACCCGAGCGTACTGTGGCGGGTATTGAAGTAGTCTTACTCCTAGCTCGGCGATCCGAGAGCATGTTTTGGATGCATGCTAGAGCCGTATCATGCGGAATGATGAGTTTATCTACTTTGCGCGTAGTGTTCTGATAAACGGTCCTGACCATGCTCTTCGCCAAGGTCTGAACATCTCGCGCGCTGCCCCATGCTGGGAGTTGAGACAGCTCGGTAATCAATGCCAACAGTTCATCGTATGTGGCTGTTGATGTCAGAGATGGCATGATGATCTGACTCTGCTTGAGCCTTGACTCCAGTAGTAGAAGGCAATTCCCAGGGCTTAGAGCCGGGAATATAAACTCGTCAGCAAAGCGACTGCTGAGGCCTTCGTTGACTCGCAACAGGTTGTTCATGTCTTTGTCGTATCCAGCGAGGATTATAACCATCTTTCCAGCAAACTTGAGCTTGGTCACACAATCCACAAGCTCATTGACTGCCTCTTGTGCAAAATGGCCTTCTCCCAGTCTATAGGCCTCGTCGATGAATAGAACTTTTCCGAGACCCTTCTCTAATTGCTTGATAACCTTTGGCCCAGTGTGGCCGATATATTGTCCAATAAGGTCCGATGCCGAGCATTCTACGACTTCGGGTTGCGATAGGAAACCAAGATCATAGAATACTTGACCAAATTTGCGAGCAGTGGACGTCTTTCCGGTACCTGGTTCATTAGTCAGAGATATTAAGAAGTAAGTTTCGTCTAGTAATGACATACCTGGAGGACCCTTGAAAATGAAGTTCATGGGAATCTGACCTCGTGGGTCAAGATCTTGGGCTCGCATACCATTTGCAGTTTTGATATAGCCATCTAGTTTGGAGACTATGTCATGGCAGCCAATAACGTCCCGAAACAGGCTTTGTAGATTAGTCCCTGCACTGGCCAATGTCCGTTGGTAGTCGACATCAAAGTCTTCAGGTTCAAAGATGTAATCAATACTGCGCTGATCAGCAGGCAAGGCAGATTGTCGACGCTGGTAATTGGTCTTGGCCTTGGAGATGAGGTTCTCCACGTCGCCACCATTACCGAAGTTCAATCCATTACGAGCGCGGTCGAGGACGTCAATGGCAACAGAGATAGCGCGCGTTGAGGCGCCAAGCCCCTGCTTGTTGAGTTTGAAGAGCAATATCTCTTGTAGTTCTGGGTTACTGAAGTCTTCGAAGCGAAAAGATTCGGAGAGTTGGAAGCGCCGAGTGAGTCCTTGATTGACATTTTGGAACATTTCCTTCATTTCTTCCTCGTAGCCCAGCAGAAGTACGCATCGATCGTCGCCAGGTACACCTTGGACCTCCGCCACGATCGTATCTATAACCTAAGTCAAGTTAGCTGAGGTTCGCGGGCCTTAGGTCTACTTTCAGAACCTGGACAACAAAAGGCGTAGAATTAAGGTCGGTGGCAGGGAAAGAGCAAGCCAAGAAGGAAAGGAAATGCACTAACAGCAGTCTTGTAGATATCACCACCATTACCCTCTTCACCCTTTGAAGAGCCAAGCATATATGCTTCGTCAATGACCAAGACCTTTCCCACAGTAGTTGCGAGTATGCCCTTCGTGTTGGCTTCTGACTGGCCTATATGGCTACCCAAGAAGTCTGCTGGGTTTTTCACAACGACTACAAATGTCAGCATTGAGTATAACCAGAGCACGTCAAACGTACCTTCTCCGTTGGTCAACAGTCCCAGGTCTCCAAGAATACGGCCATAAAGCTTTGCCACCGTTGTCTTCCCCGTACCAGGTGAGCCCAAAAAGACTCGATTCAGGGATATTTCGATCAAAGGCTTCTCCAGCAGCTCCCTGTTGTAGTTTGTCTTAACGAGGTCGATGAAGAAACTGACTGATGACTTGACCGACTTTAGTCCAGTCAACTTCTGAAGCTCACCCCATGCATCGCATTTCAATATGGCCTGTGATGGATCTGGCCCAATCAGGTCCTCTTTCGTGATAAGCTGATCGTCGGCATTATGCCCATCTCGACGCTCTCTTGTAAGGCGTTCTGATTGTCGCTCGCGGATTTGAGCAAAAAGATTCTCCAAGGCCCGAGCATTGCCGAAGCCGTCGCGACCTCTGCCTCGACCCAGTCTAGTCACGACGATCCGCATGAACAAGCCGCCTGGGCCGTCTTCAATCGCCATCCCTCCTCCATCCTTATAGAAACGAAGGATTTTTGATTGGAGCATATTCAAAAGCTCGGCGTCAGTGTAGTCTTCAAAATGAAGAGTGTAAGGGATTCGACTGGGAAGGCCTGGATTGTGTTCGAAGAATTTCTCCATCTATTTAACAAGTTAATTGTTACTTCCATTGAACCTATTCTCGGTACGCCAGACATCGCAGAGCGCTGCTCTCAGATGTCCCTCAACATGTGGAAGATTTTAACTGACCTGCTTTCGGTAGCCCGCGAAGACAAATATAACTTGACCAACCAAATTCTCGATTTTAGGGAGTAGATAGTCGAGAACTGGCTTTCCACCAAGGTTGTGATTTTCGGTGAGCTGGTACGCTTCGTCAATGAAGTAAACGCCCCCACCAGCACTTTCAAGCTGTTGGAGATGTTTTTGGACATCCGTGACTCCTCCGTGCGAAAGCCGAGACCCAGTAGTCTCTATGAAATGATCTCCTGAAAGAACTTGCAGGGACGTCAGGGCTTTCGCGTAGTGTCTCGCTACCGTAGTTTTCCCTGTGATAGTTAGATAACCGTCAATAGAACTATCAGGACCACAGACCTGTGCCAGGATTCCCGAGAAGAACGAGCCCAAAACGCTCTTTTTTCAGGTCAGTACGTTGTCGGATGCTTGTATCGACTTTGGCTTTGATACGCAGTACTTGGGATTTCACCTCTTCCAAACCAATCATGTCCATGATTTCATCAATTGCCGGGTTGAAAGCATTGAGCTGGTCCTTCTGACGCTGCCACTCGGTCTTTGAAGGGGATGAATTGTGGCTGGTAGCGTTCTTGATGGCATTGTGAAGAAGGGTTCTGCTCTGCGGAGTCGACTTTGGCGCAGCAGAAGGGTTTGATTGGTTCTTAGAAGCTGGCCACGACCCTGGAATACTGATTGATGACGGATCCGCTGGATCGACGGGAGCTCCTGATTCTTCGACAGGAGCCCAAGTGGAGGCTTTTCTGGCTCGCTCCTTGGCATTCGCGAGGTCCTTCTCCTTTTGTTTGATGATTGCTGCGCGTTGTGCCTCGAGCTTTTGGCGCTTGGTACCGTCCGCAAGCTGCTGAATTTGCTCATCATACTTCCTGACAGCTTCTTGATGCTTACGGGTGTCTTCTTCCTGCTTCGCCTGTTCTACGACTGCCTTTCGTATCTCTCTCTCGGCGTCCCTCCGTGCTCGTTCACAAGCGTGACAGCTTTTTGGTTCGCCTTCAGAGCAGCACCAATTTGTTTTATGGCCTTTACTGCACATCTTTTGTTCCCGGGCTTGACACTTCATCTTTGAGTGGTCAACGATTTGATGACAGCTGCTGGGACATTGGTGCTTTCCACATGAGAGGGAAGCACCACTAGAAGTGAAACATTAGCAGATTTTGCAGATTATTTGATGTTGTCATAGACTTACCAAGGATCTGTACATCCCCCATCTGGACAACGCAGCTGAAAGTCTTCTGGTGATATGAGCATAGCTTTTCGGTCTGGATGTTTTTTGCATTTGGTAGGAAATCCATTATAGACATGCCCATCCTCTTTAAGCATGCCGAAAGCTTTGCGCCATAGTTCCTGTCCTTTTCTGGCATTGGTGAATGTCTCGGAATTACCAATCATTATAAGCCCATCCCGTGCTCGGGAAAGAAGAACGTTCAAGCGTTCAGGAGCAGACATGAATCCTATATCTCCAAATTTATTGCTCCTGGTCAAAGATACTAGTACAATATCACTTTCTTCGCCTTGATAATTATCTGAAAGAACCAAATGTGTTAGTGTATGACAAACATCGCCCCTCGAAAGTTCGCATACAAAGTGAAATCCCGTAACGTACCAATGGTAGATAGTCTGAGAGATGGCTTCGTGCTTGTCGAAGAGGTATCCACGACCAAGCCAGCTTTTATAAGATCAAAACTATCAAGGTCGTTAAGAATTGGATCATTTTCCTCGGCAAGTAGATTACGAAGCAATCTTAACTGCCCGAGATACGGTGTCAAGACCACCAGCTTGTCCGACCCGTACCCTTGCTGTGCTAGATATCGTACGCATTTGAGAATCATCTGCGCCTCGAAGTTGTTCTCTCTGGATGGGCTATTGCCATCTCTGATCTCTTTGGACTTCTCAAGTTCGAGCTCTGGATGGGCGTGATTCAAAAATATGAAATTATCAGTAAAACCGCAGAGATCTGCACGATTCTTCGTTGATGGTGCGTCTTTGAGATTGGGGTAGGTCAGTTGTCGAATCATTTTGGAGAATTCTGGCCTCATTCGATGTTGCTGCTCAAGCGTCACGTGTGGAAATCCACGGAGAATCAACCTCTCAAAAAGCGATCGGTTTAGGTCAAAGCCGTCTCCTTGCTCTACACTTAGTGGCCAAGAGCATTTTGGTCGAAGTTGCTTGTGGTCTCCAATCAATATTACCTGTTGGGTCTGTGGCCCAAGAGCGGTCAAAATGTGCGATTCGAGGATCTCGCCTGCTTCCTCGACAAGGACTACATATAGGGTGAGCATTTTGGAACATGAGCTGCAAGGCAGGCTGTGAAGTTCAAAGCAACTTACCGATGCCTGGAGATGCTGCCTGTATTGCCGAGAAGTATGAAGCAGCACCATTTGTTGTACAGCCGATAACGCGCTTTGTTTTGATGACCGTGGCATCTCGCTCAGCGAGTATGCGAGTGAGTTCACTCTGATCAGCGTTGAAGACTTTGCCACTTTCGCAAATGGCACTGATTAGGTCTCCGAGGATTGCGTGCCGCCACCTCTGCATGCACGCATCTCGCATGCCGCGAGCCATCTCCCATACTGGCAAGCTGTCTTCTGGTTGTGCATCTCGAAAAATACCAGCATCCGGCTCACCTCTCAGCCACCTATCAAGCAAGTAGAATTCACTGATCTTTTTGCCTTTAGCTCCAATTTGTGTGACGCCTTTCTCAAATGCGTCGGGCAGGGTAAATGTCTCAAAGAATGGCAAGTCTTCGGTGGCAAATTCTAGAAATTCCATGATCTGTTTCTTGGTGATGTTCGCGTGACGATATTGTTCAAATGCATCATTGAGTCGTTTCCCTTGGTCAGCGAGCTTCAGCTTCAGCCGATCGATCTCTGCCCACTGTGCTGGCTTCAGCTTACCAGCAGGTTGATATCTAATTCTCAACGGTAACGTTTGGGGTGTGCCCTTGGAACCAAGTCGTATTATGTCGGAAGCTGGGATGCCAACTTTCATAAGGTCCTCGAGGAAGCTATCCAATGCATGGTTAGTGAAGCACATAACCAGAATGACAGCGTTCGTCGAATCATAGAGTACCTTGCCAGCCAGGGCTCCAAGAAAGGTCTTCCCGGTCCCTTGAAAGGTTAACAGGATGACAGGAGTTTGGGGGTAATGAAGCATACCTGGAGGCCCCTGTATTGCGCTGACTCTCTGAGAGAGACAGGAGACTAGAGAAGCTACTTGCGACTCGTCCAGTATCACACTTTTCCGAGCACCTAGCAGCTGCTTCAGCTCCTTCCCAGCTGAGTTTTCTAACTCTTGCAGGATTCTTGACGGTTGGAATGATGAAACCCCGATCTCATCACCAGCTTCCCAGTTGACTAAATCATCTTCTAGAGGCAAGTCGATGATTGTCTGCAATCGTCGAAGGAAAGGCTCGAAAGCGAATATTGCTGCATCCAGTTGCACCAGCTTGATGTTGGATGCACTTTTTGCTTTGAACAAGGTAGAGGAAAGCGTGGAATTTTCCGCAAATTGCACCACGATGGAAGAGGGATCACGTGTCAGCTGATCATCGTCACGAGAGATAGTTGCAAAGGCTGCTAGTTCGTTGTCGATCATGAGGCAGCATAAATTACCGTGGCGAAGAATGTGCCGATTGTTCTTCAGATAGTCCACTTTCTTGTTCTGTGAGAGTTTCTTCAGCTGTGGTAAAATACCATCCCACTGCAATCGCACTCCCCAGGGCTGACGTTCGGTAGCCACCTGGACACCACACATTGTCAGATTGTTAATGATCGTGCCCTTATGTTTGCCGGACTTTCCATCTTGTATAGTTGCTAGTTCTTCTCGTATCTCGCCGAGCATATCTTCTCGCAGAAGTCTGAATTGATTGTCGATGTGAAAAATGCTGCGGGATAAGAGATTCTCAGGATCGTCGAGAAAGTCCGTAGTACGAAAGTAGGGTCGGTCTCGAGATAGCAACTCATCTTTCGTAGGCATAATAGATACCTGTCTGTAGTCGGCATGATCATTGTCATGTCTGCCACCTGGTCGATCATCGGGATCTGGCGAGTTCTGATCCGGATTCGACTGCAATGAATGCTGGATTTTGTATCCAACGTGACGAGTAGCGTTATCAGAGCTGGCCAAGATTTTCTCCAATATGTCTGGATTTCTCACTAGTTGAGCAGGAACGGAAGCCCAATTTCCCGGGAGTGAAATCAACTGGAGAAGGAGCCATGCATACGAAGAGAATGCAACACTATCAAGCGAGCCCTCCCGGAAAGCCTTTGTGTATGCATCCCAGAAATATGGCGGCTCAACCACTTGAAGCAAGATTTTAGCAAGGGCAGAACCCGAGTCGATCGTTCTCAGGGACTCTTCTTGGAGATACAGAAGCAACTTCGATCCGTGATTGTTTAAATACGAAACGGAAGTGTCGAAACGAACTGATGTTTGAAGCGCACTTAGGCCAGAAGTGCTTGTCAAGATCTTGGAAACACAAGCTGCGGGGTCAGGCTGCGAGCAGATTGCTTCGATGAACAAGCGACCATTGGTGGCAGTGGTGACCGGCTTTTGGCCATAAATCACGCCGTTGAAGAAACGGGAGAGCCGAGCTTGACGAATATCGTCTACCACTGGAGTCGTCATGCCTATGGAATCCAAGCTTCAGATTTAAGCAGAGTATTTGATGAGTCAAGAAGCAGGTATGAGCGTGTATGTGTGAAGAAGAAAAGAAGAGGAAATCTAGAGCCTCAGTCCGTTTGTAATCACATGTGAAGGTTCTGAGGAGATTTGGGGAGATGATTTGGAGAGTCTCAGAGGGATACTTCATGCATATATGTCGCTTGCCGCCAGGTTTCCACTGCACCCTTCACCGTCGATCGTTTTCAACGCAACGGAGACTTCAGAAACAGCTTGCAGCTTCGACATTCTATGCACAAAGAGCGGAAAAGAAGAGAAAGTCAAAAGAAAGAAAGAAAAAAAGAAAGCAAGGGGCGTTGCGAGAGTTTGGTGTGATTTGCTGTGCATGCCAACAAACCCTATACTCTTCGTCTACGACTTTCTATTTGTTACTTTTAGCCTCGGGCTCATCCCATGGTGGCACAAGAAATGCATGTTATCGAAACAGAACTCTTGCATATATGAAGTATGGAGGTCACTGGCTACCTGCCGTCTGATGAAACCAGAGTCTTTATTTGAGAGGTGCACTGCTGTGTTGGTGGCTGTCGTTTGGCCACACCATACTGCAAAGTGATGAGAGAAGCAGAAGATGCAGTAGAGTATTAGGGCCCCCAATAAGTATACAGGCTTGCGAGATCCCACCTCATGTCTGTATTCGAAGGATCGTGCGTGCTCTTTTAGATATGTCATCTCAGGAGTTTCGTCGTGGGAATAACCTCAGGGGTGCACGGGGCAACCGCCGCGCTAGTGGTGGCTGGCGGGGTTCATCACACACATCTGCGTCTACCCCACAACAACAACCTCGAGCGAATGAACCTTTCGGGCCTCGCATCGACTCCTTCACGACCAAGCAATTGCTGATCGAGGAAGAAAGCCCGGAGATTGAGGATGTCAAATATGTGGGATCGTACAACTGGCTGAATGACAGCTCTGCAATCATCCTAGTCCCTGGTCAGTCCTTTTCTTTGTATTCTCATCTCTACTATACCCTCCCAGCGGCATCTTGTTTTCTCAGCAACGTGCCATGTACTGACTACAGCACATCCAGGTTCGCCCCCAGCATGGACTCCGTTGGCTGAAGACGTTAAGCTGCGACCCGACAGCGAACCTGTGTATCGAGACATTAACGCTGCTCGCTATGCCGCCTACCCCATGGAACCTGCCGTTCGCTCGGTCCTAGCCATGCAACCACTATCCGAACTCCCCTTTGTGGATGTGTTTGGCTGCGGAAGCACGTTTGGAAACCTGCTGAGATGTGCCCGCTCTCAACCAAAACCTTTCCGATTCGATGTCGATGTCATTGGGGATACCGTCTTCATGGTTCGCAGGGAGGAAACACCAACTGAAATGATCACAGATCTTCAAGGATATGGCCATACTTTTCCAGAAGCATACACCTCGTGGGACGCAAATGTACGCAACTCCACCTCTCATCAGCGTATTGTGAGCTACGCCTTCGGTGGCATGCAGTTCTTCATCCGTTCAGAGACGGATGGATACCTTAGAGATTCAAGTAAGGGATCCCCTTTGTTGAAGAAATCCCAGAAAGAGGATTCCATCGATGATGTCCTTGATACTCTAGGTATCGATGCTCACCAGCCAGTGGGCGGATCAGCTGTCACAATTCAAGAGCAAGGTACACCCATCCCACAGGACGCCATCTTTGATATCAAGACTCGAGCGAGCTACAGGGAATACAATATGGAGGAGATTCTCCCTCGCCTTTGGATGAACCAAACTCCCAACTTCCTTCTGGCCTATCATGAATTTGGGAAGTTCACCAACCCAAAAGTCAAGTCAGTACGTGACAGTGTCCTGGAATGGCAAACGGATAACGCAAGCGATCTTGCTCGTTTCCATGCTCTCGTTAGGCGAATTGTGGATGTCGTAAGAGATTCAGATGGCCAGCAGTTTGAGATCAGCAGCGATGGGCAAGGAGACCTACGCATCACGAAACAAATCGCAGAAGGAAGGGAGGCTTTGCCCACCGATCTCTCGGTACTCTGGCAAAGCATATGATCTACTGGGATATTCTGCTTCGGGTTCGGTCGTGTTTTGTTCTTCAGCAGTGGTGTCAATGAGTATGTTTGCTGTCTCTACCTAGGTATTTCTGGAAGTGCATTGAGTGGGTTCGACTATCAAAATATCAGTTAGCAAGAAGTGCTTTGCTTGCAGCCTCAAGAAGCTAAAATGTTTCTAGCTCATTCATAGTTGCTCATACTGTAGACGTCCCCAGTATATGGTATTCATACCTTGGCGCACCGAGACAAAATGCTGAGTAATTGTGCGGTTGAATCCGGGGAATAATAGACTTTGAACTAAGGCTTTAATTAGTGTTGCTACGAGTTTAGGAGGGTGGCGATGCTAGAAAAGCCATGCACAACCACAGAACGGCTTACTTATTTTTTAGCTAAGCTGACTAGGTGCAAAGTAGGAGCCATATCAACATAATGGGGACTCATGTCCAGCATACATTTTCGGACTTGCGTCACGGCAATAGAGTTGTTCTTCAGACCAAAAGAAAGTCAAAGATGATCTTGGAAGAGGAAGGGCATAAGGCATAGGAATTCACATGATCCGTACAGCAGTGGCAAAATGATGTTTTAAAAATACGAAAAAATTGCTTACCTTAGGTCAGCAAGTATTATATTAAACTGCGAGGTGCGAGGCAAGCCTTTTCACCGCTAGTGTAGCCGTAAAATCGCCTTCCCATTTAGACTGACAGACTGATTAGATAGATCCCTGCAGCAAAAAGTGGCCACTCGACGTAGATTGGAAAAAGAATATTTAAAACACCATACTCCTCTACTCCTCGTGTATCTATCGGTCGTCCGTTCTTACACACGAAATCCATACCACTCTGTCGTTCTTTTTATTGTCTCTGCGATCACATCTCTCTTAGACGAATAATAGTACCAAAATAGAGCGCGGGCGACAAGTCCGAGGACGATTCGGCTGCACCAGTCCATTCCAGTAGTAGAGTAGTCCAGTCCCCATCAATCTCACCGATCCGTGCTTATTTTAGCGCGAGAAATTTCTTCTTATCGCACACATAACAAAACTCCCCGCCCTCCTTCTCCCTCTCCCTTCCCCTCTCCTTCTTCTACGAAATGCCCGGTACTGTCGCAGAATCCTCACAGCCAGCATCCGCAAATATGGCAAACGAAAACAAGAACTCCGTCAAGATCCTTGACGAGCTGATGGCCAAGCTGAACCTCAGCAAGGCCCAGGAGGATGTGAACGCTGCGACCCTCAACCTCGCAACTTTCATCAATGGTCCCATTGAAGAGCACGATGCTCCTACCAAGTAAGTATTCAAGAGATTTCTCTCCTGCCTACGTATATTACAAGTGCCACGAACTCCTACATTTTGCCCTCCAGGCGCCCTTATGTTTTGTGGCAAACCATCTACCGGTCGCAATACATTCATTCACTACAGCGACAATTATGAAAAGTTCAGTATGCTAACAATTTATTTTACAGGACCGTCAATGCCTTGAAGAAGCAACTGGCCAACAAGAAGGATGCCACCGTTAGAGAGCGTGCTCTCAACGCCATCCAGGCCATTGCTGACCATCAGGATACCTCTGCCTCCGTCGAGCCATACCTCGTCGTTCTCCTGCCTTCGGTTCTCTCAGCCGTTGGTGACAAGATGGTGCCCGTCCGAAATGCTGCTCAAGCCGCCGCTGTGAGCATCGTCAAGGCTGTCAACGCCAACGCCGTCAAGGCTGTTCTTCCCCCAATCATCGACTCGATCCGAAACGCACAAAAGTGGCAAGAAAAGATCTGTGATCTAACCTGTATCGAGGAATTGATCAAGTCTTCGCCCGCACAACTCGCCTTCCGCGTCCCTGAACTCATCCCTATCGTTTCCGAGGCCATGTGGGACACCAAGCCCGAGGTCAAGAAGATGGCATACGGTACAATGGAGAAGGTCTGCGGTTTGATTGTCAACAAGGACATTGACCGCTTCATTCCCGAACTCATCAAGTGTATCGCCAAGCCAGAGAACGTCCCGGAGACTGTTCACTTACTCGGTGCCACTACTTTCGTTACCGATGTCCACGAGCCAACTCTTGCCATTATGGTTCCTCTTCTGGATCGTGGTCTTGCTGAGCGTGAGACTGCCATCAAGCGAAAGGCTGCCGTTATTGTCGACAACATGTGCAAGTTGGTCGAGGACCCCAATATTGTTGCATCTTTCTTGCCAAAATTGATGCCCGGTCTCATCAAGAACTACGAGAACTTGGCTGATCCCGAGGCTCGTGAGAAGACCAAGCAAGGTCTTGATACCCTTCGCCGTGTTGGTGCTGTCGGACCCAACGATAAGATTCCCGAGGCCTCCCATGCTGGTGACACTGCCACTGTCAGTGCCATCCTCAAGGAAATTGTCGGAGGCACCAAGCACAAGGATGCCGCTACCAAATTCGAGCCAGTTGTCGAATACGCAGCTGCCATTGCTGGTCAACTTATTGATGAGAAGGATGCTGATACCATCAGCTGGACCCAAAACATCAAGCCTTACATCGCTGCTATCATTGGCGAATCCGAGTCGCAGAGCGTTGTTGACGCCCTCCGAAAGAAGGCATCCCCACTCGCCGAGGAGGAAGATGCTGGTGAGGCTGATGATGAGGAGGGTGAGGATCTTTGCAACTGCACGTTCAACTTGGCCTACGGTGCTAAGATTCTACTCAACCAAACACATCTCCGTCTTAAGCGTGGCCAGCGATATGGTCTCTGCGGACCCAACGGATCCGGAAAGTCTACTCTCATGCGTGCAATCAACAACGAGCAGGTCGAGGGTTTCCCCAAGAAGAGCGAAGTCAAGACTGTGTTCGTTGAGCACGATCTGGACTCTGCAGATACTGAGCAGACCACTATTGCGTGGACTATGAAGAAGCTTGCTGAGGTCGGTGTCAAGACTTCCCAAGCCGATGTCGAGAAGCAATTGGCCGAGTTCGGTTTCACTCCTGAAATGACCGCCAACTTGATTACCGCCCTTTCTGGTGGATGGAAGATGAAGCTGGCTCTTGCCCGTGCTGTTTTCGAGGAACCAGATATTCTTCTCCTCGATGAGCCTACCAACCATTTGGATGTCAAGAACGTCAAGTGGCTCGAAGATTACCTCATGAACTCTCCTTGCACGTCCATCATCGTCTCCCACGACAGTGGTTTCCTTGACCACGTCTGTCAACACATCATCCACTACGAGAGATACAAGCTCAAGAGATACCGTGGTAACTTGAGAGAATTCGTCAAGAAGTGCCCATCTGCCAGCTCATACTACGAGCTTGGTGACTCCGAGATTGAATTCAAGTTCCCCGAGCCAGGTTTCTTGGAGGGTGTCAAGACAAAGGCCAAGGCCATTGTTCGTGTCAGCAAGATGACCTTCCAATACCCAGGTACCCCTAAGCCACAAATTCAAGACATTTCCTTCCAGTGCTCTCTCGGTTCCCGTATTGCCGTCATTGGCCCCAACGGTGCTGGTAAATCTACCCTCATCAACGTCTTGACCGGTGAACTCATCCCCACCATCGGTGATGTTTACACTCACGAGAACATCCGTATCGCCTACATCAAACAACACGCTTTCGCCCATATCGATCACCACTTGGAGAAGACTCCTTCCGAGTACATCCAATGGCGTTTCCAGACTGGCGAGGATCGTGAGACTATGGATCGTGCCAACAAGATTGTCACCGATGAGGATGAGAAGGCCATGGACAAGATTTACAAGATCGAAGGTTCGCAACGCCGTGTCATTGGCATCCACTCTCGCCGTAAGTTCAAGAACTCCTACGAGTACGAGTGTTCGTTCGCTCTCGGAGAGAACGTTGGCCTGAAGAACGAGCGATGGGTTCCCATGATGACTGCAGACAACGCCTGGATTCCCCGAACTGAAATTTTGGCTTCCCATCAAAAGATGGTCGCTGATGTTGATCAAAAGGAGGCCCTTGCCAGTGGTCAATTCCGTCCTTTGGTCCGAAAGGAGATTGAGTCCCACTGCGCCAACTTTGGTCTCGATGCTGAGTTGGTTTCTCACTCCCGTATGTTGGGTCTTTCTGGTGGTCAGCGTGTCAAGGTCGTCCTTGCTGCTTGCTCGTGGCAAAGACCTCATTTGATCGTTCTTGATGAGCCTACCAACTATCTTGATCGTGATTCTCTCGGTGCTCTGTCGAAGGCTCTTAAGTCGTTCGAGGGTGGTGTTATTATCATCACTCACTCTGCTGAATTCACCAAGAATTTGACTGAGGAAGTTTGGGCAGTAATGTAAGGACCCCTGTAACTTTTGATATAACTTTCTTTTATGCTAACATTTTGATAGGGACGGAAAGATGACACCATCAGGCCACAATTGGGTGCAAGGACAAGGTGTTGGTCCCCGCCTAAAGGCAGACGAAGATGAGGAGGAGAAGTTCGACGCCATGGGCAATAAGATTGTCTCGACGAAGAAGGCCAAGAAGCTTACATCCGCCGAGCTCCGGAAGAAGAAGAAGGACCGTATGGCCCGTCGCAAGCGTGGTGAAGAAGGTAAGCAACATCCACCTCCACTCGAGACTTATAAACAAGAAACTAACATTCTATTCCAGTCTTCTCTGATGAGGACGATTAGATATGCCGTTGTGGGTGGGATAGAATGGAAAGAATACAAAAAGAAGAGAAAAGAGTGTTTTTTTTTGGCTTGGGCCTGGGTTACGATCATGAATGCATTGGGCCTGGCCTGGCCTCGTCTGGAGTTAACATTGCGATTTTTATATTATGTCTATGGATTAATCGTTTTCTGCAAGAATAGAAGATAGATCAGTAATAGACTCTTCCGAGTGAATCTTTCTCTGCTGCTGTTGTGCAATTAATTCGCTTGTCTATTGATTCTTTGTTACTTCTTTCCTGGCCTCCGCAATGGCAAAGGGTAAATACACTTCCTTCTGGAATTTGTACAGACTGGCAGTCCGTATGGTACACTTCCTCCTAGGTTCTGTACAGACTCGCAGTCCGTATGAGTCTATCTCGTGGGACGTAGGGCATACTATTGCGTTTCACAATCTAGTACAACATAAAGTCTTGACCGTCGTTGCCTTTCATCACTGTATGGATGAATTATAGGTTGTCGTGAGGTCGACAATTGGCTTGATCGCGCTAGTGGCATGACAGCGCAAGAAACTTCTTGGCCCTACGACTTTTCACTGATAGCCGTCCTTGCAACCCTACCTTAAATCAGCACACTCCTCACGAAGCAGCATCAAACCCTCACTTGATAGAAATGCCGCACCATCAGTCTTACCTCTCAAATTCACTTGAGAGGTTTATGCAAAGATGGTTGTTTTGTCAATGAATCATGAAAAAGGGTTCAGCTAAGTTGTTAACTCTTGGTTAACCAAACGATGTCAAACAGGAAGGGAAACATAGACGAATAGGGGATGAATCTCTAGTCTGCTTCTCCGGAAGCCTATTACTTAGGTCGCTGACGTGTGTACATAGACTCCCAACTGCCAAAAGATACAACCATAGGTTGAACGCTATTGAGGCGGAAGGAGCGATGCTCCTTGAGCACTCATAACCCCTCCCTCCTAGCCGCTTCACCTTTGTTCATACATACAATATCCTCATCCCCAATACACAATACCCATGGCAAACAACAGATTCTACAGTCTCTTTAGCTTTACTTCCATAACAAACATGTTTCAAAGAGTCAACATCAGCTCATCTTCCGAAAGCCAAGCTGACGAAACGCCTCGGTCACCCCCAACGCCAGCGTCAACACCTCCGCCATCCACAAACACGAACCTCTACAAGAACCAGATCAGAGCCTGCTACTTCCCATTCTCGCCAGACCAGCCCACCGACAAACATCTAGAATGCCTCGACTATCACACCTGCCGCGAATTGATCCGCAAGCCTGACATCCATCCCATTACGAAGGGCTTAGCATATGCACTCTTGGCGAATGCACCCCCCACCACGCCCCATGCTCTTATTGCTTTGGCATACGCATTGAGGGCAGTCAAGATATGGAAGCAGTTGGAAGCCGAGGGGTTCATGGGTGCTACTGACGTGCTGGAGATTGTGGAGGGGATCTTGCGGCGTGTGCAGGAGAGGGAGGTGGATGAGTATGGGTTTTATGCCGAGGATTTTGAGCAGAGGCAGGAACGGGAAAAGATTGAGGGACCGGAACGGGGTCAGACGGTCTTTGCACTGAGGGGTGAAATCGATGAGGGATTGCTGTTGCAGCCTCTTTGCTGATTTCGTGTTACTCGGGTTGTTTGTCTGGGGATGGGACGCTCATGAGCGGTTTTCCCATTACTTGTTCTTATTGATTATCACACATCACAGCGTATCCGTATAGCAATGGTAATATGAAGATATCATGCCTCCGACACGTTGTTATGCCCGCCCCAAATTTCCTATTGCTTGAATATCACTCGCATATGCCTTCCATCGTTACTTGACTTGAGCAAGGAAGGTGCGAAGAGATAGTATGCCATAACACGAGATGGGTTCCTTTCTCATTCGTACTTGCAGCTATCAGTGCACCCACCTCGAGTTGGGCCTGCCTCAACTCAAGACTGCTTCTTGTCAGCTTTTAAGAGTAAGCAGTCCTACAATCTTCTGTCTTCTTTCAACATCAACATCGAATCATTTTCCGTCAACCCCACTCGATTCAAACATCACTTATCACAAATATCAACAAGACAACATTCTTTCATCTCCATCATTGACAATCGTCACCACCACTCGCACAATGTCCGTCTCCCCGTCCTCGGCCTCCACCGGCACCACGACTCCCACTTCGTATCACTGCCACGCCGCAACTCAATTCCAGACAGTCGTACAGGGTTACGAAGAAGGCAATCTCACCAAGGAAGAATGTATTTCCGCCTGCAACGCCTTCCTATCCCACGAGGAACACCATCGCTGGTGCAAAGCCGAAGCATACCTTCTCCTCTCACACTGCAGCGACAACTTATTCGGTTCCATCGCACATGCCGAGAAAGCAGCGCGGATCTTCAATAAAGTGTTCGTTGGGCGCGGTGTAAAGGCAACGGAAGCAAAAGAACAGCTGCGGGTGACGACTTCTAGGATCCTTGATCTCAAGGTCGAAGCTGTAAGTTTAGTTCGGTCCTGATGTCTTGTGGGGTTTGGGTGGAACTGACCATATGTCCCTAGTACTCGCGGCCTCCTCCACCGGACAGGAAAACCCAGATGCCGTGGTGGAAGTTCGTGACGTGGGCCAGGAGCAAGGCGAAGAGAATTATTCTAGCCCGACGCTCAGGTTTTTGATTGCTGTTGGCTGAGTGTGTGTTGGAGCTTTGAATATCGCTTAAGAGGTGGGATATTGTTTATAGGGTGAGGCTGTGCTTGGATTGTTTGGTTGCGGAGGAATATTGTTCATGGCTATGCCCAAGCGGAATCACGAAGCATGTATTGATTAGCAGCAATGGATAATCATAAGCGATGAATGGATTCCTTGGAAATCTTCAAAGCGTTTAATTGCAGCGTCCCATAGAATCCAATGCTCGTGAATCTCGTCATTAATAGCAGTGAGGTGTCTATAAAAGAAGGATTCTCCAAACTTGCTAAACAACCCCCTAAACATCCATACGTCCAGCCTTACACCCTGGGTACCTTCAGGCTTCATATCTACCTGGGTCTCAATTTAAAGTCCGTATTAATAGAGTGTTTACAGAATTCCGAGATTGTACATTTATGAATAATGAATTACGTATAAGTGTTTTTTAATCGCTACTTTAATCTTAATTCGAGACAAGAGAACACTTGTTCATAACCAATTGGGTTTCCATCTCAAAATACAACCTTCTGTATTCCTGTTGCACTTCGCACCTAGTTTAATAATAGAATTTCCCATCATTGGATTCGTCTCAAATCCCTAAGTGGGGCTCAGGCTAGGCCATCCCGAAGGAATGGCTATTGGAGAAGAAACTAACCAATGCGAGTCCCAACTTCGTATATTCTGGAGTGAGAACCATGCGAGTTAGGAGATGCGAACGAACGTAAAAATGGTATCTGACGCATTTTGTATAATACGCTACGCTTCTAATATTAGATTTCAGTATGCCATGACCTATGGAACTTTATTGAAGACATGCTGACTTTCATATAAATGCTAGTTGGCCGCGATGTATTTTTTTTGGCTGGTGTCTATCATTGGAGTCTAGCGAGGATGTCGATAAATAGACATGGAGTTGGGGTTTGTCCTGAGTGATATGTCCTGTCGGGTCGGTGGGTCGAGGTTTAAGTCTAGGAATTTGAGGAGATCAAGTGCTATAGTTTTATCTATAGCAACAAAACGCAGTTTAAGTAGTAAATATTATCAATATTAAAATTTCCGTCCCCCATCGTCACTTTAAAATATGACTTGTATAGTTTTTAGTCACAAAGATCGAGTCTTTTTTCTTATTGGCGACTTTTCGTGGCTTGGAGATACTTGAACGGGTGAGTACATATTCTGCCGAATCTTAATTACATACGATACGCATAAAATTATGACAATGAATCATATGCAACAGACCTCTCTGATAAGCTTTGAGTGGCTGCAAGAGGTCATTGGATGCAATGTGCCGTAAACAGTAGCCAAATAGAACTTCTCTCATTCTTTGTTGCACATCGCAGAATGACGGTATTAATAGAAGTAGCATGAAAAATATTACTATTTCTATATACGGGACAGGAGTTGAACTTAAGTTCGTTTATAGTCTCACGCAAAAACTAATTTAGTAGTTCTCAGCCGACTAGTTCTTCCTTCGCGTCTTTATAGTACCTAAAATCTCTGACTTGTTAGCACAACCAATTAAGTCTCAAGCGATACGCGCAAGTTTACGAAGGGTGGATGCTTTTATCTTGTAAGGGAGTAGGATGAGTTTTCTGAGACGACTCGCTACCATACGCTCGGTATTAAGGATGGCTAAGCCTTGAAACTTGACAAATGGGTCGATTTGTTAGTGTGAGAGGCCGCAGGCATCTCCATGTACTCGTGAAACAAAGTACCAGTCCTTTGGAAGAGGTTGTGAATGTCTGCAAGGAGTCAAACCTTCTAGTACTAAATCAAAAACGTGAGAAGTAATTTCGAAGACTTAGTAGACAGTGATGGAATTATATGCTATTTACTTTACGACTCGAAGCCTAGACTTTTCGAAGTCTACAAGATTATCATGGTTAATATAGGGTCAGAGATACTTTGCTGATCCTATACCCTTCACTTGAATGCAGCACTAATATATCTTCATACGGCGGCTTCATCACACGTGACCAAAGGATGGCGCTTGGATCGGAGATGCTTTGCCTTGAGGCTTTATCCCTGGCGTCTTACAGATGATTCTATTTGAAATAGACGCACCTGAGGAGGGAATTTTCTGGAGAATCGATAAAGGTAGTAAAACAAGCTTGGACTAGACCCGTCTTGAAAACCAGTAAATCGGTACTTGTTGGCGAGAAAGACAACGTTTAAATCGTCACACTTTCAAACAGACATAGTCATCGGTAGGTTGGCTTTTGAATTTTAGACATATGTCATATTATTGAGGTTAATAATCTTATACTCAAAAATGTCCAAATCTCGTCAATTATCTACTTATATAATTAACAGTTTTTAGCAGCATGTTTTTATAACTCATTATGTCACGGAAGGCATATATAATTTATATTCCAAGTAGGCGAGGGCGAGGCAAATAGCACTAAAATATTTGACCAAGAAACTCCCGGATATCTGTCTCGCGTTTTCCTCGCTGTTTCCTCGCCCTTTTATCTACACAGTCACGTGCCTCGTCGATGGACTAAGACACCGAACCGCGAGAACAATATATTCTATATATACTAGGAAGCTCAAGTACTATTATCAACATCATCTCCATTATCATCTCAGATCACTCGAGTTACTTTCGCGTTCGCCGTGCATGTATCATCACATATGATATAGCGCCATCCATCACCTTTCGAGTTCCAAATATTTTTCATACTTCAACTTTGACTCAGTCGTGCTCTCCTCATCATATCACAAATTATCATTGCCTTTCACCTTAGTCAGATTTTCGGAATTCATCAAAAAGAGCTCACCAACTGCCAAGTCTCATCACCCTGTCCATAGCTTCTGCATCAATTATACCTCGACAGGACGACTTCGAAATGCAGGACGGTTTCGTGAAGAGTTGGCCAAAGGCACTCCTGCAGGTCGAAGGTGCCTGCATATTCGGATCAACAATCTGGGCATATTCGCAATTCGGTCAGTCGTGGTGGACATTTGCCGGCCTTCTTCTCCTCCCAGATCTGGGTATGGCAGGATACCTAGCCAATACCTCGGTAGGTGCAGTCATCTACAATTCGGTTCACACAGAAACGCCCCCTATACTTTTGTTATGCGCTGCATTGGCACGCGATAATAAGGCAGCCACTGGACTCGCTCTGTGCTGGCTCGGGCATATCGGCATGGATCGTATGCTGGGCTACGGGTTGAAGTATGGGAGCAGTTTCACTCATACACATCTGGGAATGTTTGGCGTCAAGGATGAGAAGAAAGGCGCATCTCCATAGCGTGCCAACTTCTCAGATGCATCGAGTCTTTGACTGGGAGAGAAGAGAAGAGGTAGGTTGAAGAAAGGAAGGACAGCACTTCAAAGGCAACTTCGTCCAGCTGTATTTCTGGGGGAAAGGCATTTGGCAGATTCCTCATATATAAGAAGTTATCGGCGTTCTGGAGCCATGACGTATGGTTGATGTTGAGTCAGTCAAAATGCGACATGGAGATGTACGAGTACGAGGTACTCGATGAGAAGTGGAATAAATATCTTTGCTGAGTCAGCAAATAGCGCTTAAGATATAAAATAGGATTCTGTGCCTCATCTCATCCTTGAAACACATGGAAATCTTTCTTTGAGCTGTGCTGCACCCAATCAAAAGAGCGGGTAATCGTAGTGACTCAGAGCCTCATGTCTGCCTGGTCCTTTGTTACGCCTCCGTACGTACACTCCGGCGATGATTCGCTGCAGCATCTGCAAGTGCAATGGCGATGCGGGGGTGTCTTGTCTGCCTTGGCCTGCGTGATATTGTGATACTTTTATAAAAGAGCTCCTATCTTCACCGTCTCTCTTTCTCTCTTCTATTTCATAATTTCTCTAACAATCACCCAAACCCATCATTCATCACATCTGCGGAGAAATCGCGCTCATCTGATTGAAACCACCTGATTTGTAGTACGTACAGCCCCCAAGAAGCAATCGATCATCATGGCGCACGACGAAATCCACAAACAAGAGTTTCGCATTCGGGACTTGACCACCCGAAGCGTTCTCCTGTTTCCTACACGAGCCCAGATTATTCGTGATATCAAAGAAATCACTCTACAACCAGGTGCAAATCAGATTGTGATTGATGGGCTAGCTCCAACCGTTGATGAACACTCCATCAAGATCGAGGGAACTGGAGCCGCTACAATCACTGATGTCGCAGTCGACCTTCTCCCAAATCGAGAGGCTTACGAGGATATCTATCCCTCTGATTCCGAGGAGGAAGATGATGAGGACGACGAGGATGAATCAGAGGTCGAGCATGATGCCATGAAAGCCATCGCGGATAAGATCAAGAAGTTGAATACCGACCTTCTCAACGAGCAAGAGAACATCAATTCAGCTGCCAGCCGTCTGTCAATCTGTGATAATTTCGGCAGAAGTGTGACTACTGATCGGCCACCTCCAAACGACCTCGAGAAGCTTCTGAAAGCTTACAATGAAGAGCGCGTAAAGATTTACGGGGAGCACGAGTCCAGTACCAATTCTTGCGAGAACATCCGCGAGGAAATTCGTAAGACGGAGAAGGAAAAGACGAAATTGGCCAAGGACTTGGTGAAGGCCAATGAGAAGAAGGAAAAGGAGGCAGCGAAGCGGAAAGAGAAGATTTTGCGTAAGAAGGCCGAGATTTACAAGGAGAAGCAGAGAGTCAAGGCTGAGCGCGAATCCTTTTGGCCAAAGAAGGTGTACAAGATTACGATCAACATTGAACCTTCAACCTTAACACCAGGATCCTCTCGTCGAAGCTCTGTGGATGATGGCGATACTCTGGTTAATCTTGCCACGACCACTTTTCATGAACCATCTGCTGAACCGGTGAAGTCTGGCGAGATCAGCCTATCTCTATCATACATCACATATTCGGCTTCTTGGTCACCCAGATATGACCTTAACTTAAGTACGATGAAGGGTGCTGGACTATTGGAATACGGGGCAGAGCTGAAAAATACCACGTCGGAGACTTGGCGCGATGCAAAGGTGAGCTGACCCTCATCTCCATTATAGGAAGCACTCAGTATTGCGCACTTTCGAGGTTATTCGTTTTCGCTGTCCAAGGGAAGCCTCTAATCTTCACAAAAACATGCTAACCTGCTCATAGGTTGTTCTCTCGACATCTCAGACTACCTTCTCTGGCCTGAGTGAAACCATCCCTATTATGCAGCCATGGCATGTCCGACTGATCAAGATTTCCAACGGCAACACCGATGCTTCACTAATGAGCCAAAGTGAAGTAGCGGCCAAAAGAAGGGAATGGAGTACCACAACTGACCCGAGCCAAAAGCCGCGGTGGGAGATTTTCGGCCGCGATAACAGCGCTCATAACACCTTCGCGGCGCAACAAGCCAAAATGGCCGCCCAAAAGCAGGCGAAACGATCAAGGGAAGTTGAACAAGTTGTAAGCAGACACTCAAAACCTGTACCCCAAGCTTTTGGGGCACAAGCAGTTTCTACAGGTGGGCTTTTTGGGAATGCGAGTGCGCCGAGAGCGAGTCAAAGTGCTTTTGGTGGTGCGGAAAATTACTTAGCCGGCAGCAGAAGGCACGCTGTTGTTGACATTGAAGCAGAGGTAGATGATGATTCAGACGAGGACATGGGCTTCGCTATGTTTGGTGACGAGCCATCTTTTAACCCCCTTGAGTTTGAAGCTGGTGCTTGGCAGGAATCCGGAATGACTACCACCTACGACGTCCCTGGTCTCAAGACCCTGACTCCAAGCAACTCCACCATCAAGCACAAGATCGCCAAGATCGACTTCCGGAACGTTATATTCTCTCACATCGTCATTGGAAAGCTCCGCCAAGTCGCCTTCCTCAAAGCTCGTCTCCGCAATACCTCTAAGATCACCCTTCTCAAAGGTCCTCTTGGCTTGACCCTCGATGGATCATTTTTGGGACAAGCAACATTCCCAAGATGCTCAGCCGGAGAATCTTTTTCTCTTCCGTTGGGAGTCGATCCAGCTATCAATATCAATTACTCCAAGCCGACAGTTCGCCGTTCTCAGAGCGGCATCTTCAATAAGGAAGACAGCAACGTCTTCACTAGGACCGTCGTCATTACCAACACCAAGCACAACGCCCCATGCGAGCTTACTGTCCTGGATCAAGTCCCTGTCTCCGAAGACGAGCGCCTCCGCATCGAGATCACAGATCCCCGTGGCTTGAAGGCTGGAGGTGAAGGCGTCCGAGCCGGCACCAGTGCCTTTGCGGGTCTCCCATCTCCAACTAGTGGCAAAGGCAATGCAAAAGATGTTCGAGCTAGCGTGTATGGCTCTGATGGAAAGGAGATTGCGAACAACGGAAAATGGGGAAGCGCTGTTGCTACGGCGAAGAAGGGTGGGGAAGTGACGTGGAATGTCCATCTGAATCCGGGACAGGGTGTGAAGCTTGTGTTGGAGTACGAGGCTACCTTCCCTGCTGGGGAGAGCGTGACAGGTGTAACTGGTGGGCAGGTCCAGACAAAGAATAATGGATTGTTTGATTAAGGGACTAGGACATTTAGAAAGTTCCATCAGAAGTGAGGAATTTCAGCGCCGACCCGATTGTCTCTGATACTCGCTGATTTTATCGTGACTTGGTTGGATGGGAGGCAATACATGTATACGCTGGTGGCTTAAACCTTGTTGGACTGAAAAATATCAAGGTTACTATAACGGAAAAGGAATACTTATAGCATTCATAGCATGCCACGTGAAGCGCAAGGTGTCATTCAAATAATAGAGCTTGCTCTTGCAGATGTTCCATGCCAGTTTTCTGTATTGAATACTTGTTTATAGTAATCATTCATATCTTGCACATCTGGGTACTCGGATCGATACAGCACCCCCCTCCTATTAAGAGCGCTGATTTTAGAGTATTGAACCCTAAAATACTGGGGTTAATAGCTCTACTCCGTATCTGAGAGCGACAGTACTCCGTATCCTCGCGCTCTCGGGATCAATACACTTTTTTCACATAAAGACATGACCATATTGATAATACAATCCAACTTTTCACACTGTTAAGCTACTCCTTCTCATTCTTTTGCTCGTTTTATGAACTTTACTTCTTCCAAACACACGTCACCTGACAACGCATCGTTGCCGTGTCAGCTTGCCTAGCGCGGCCCGTTTCAGACTCACTTATCTTATCTCAGATACAACTTCACTTCCCATCTCATATATAGATATATATATCATATACTACATACAACATGCGTAATTTACTCTGGCCAAAACTCGTGGCCTCTCTCGCCGCAGTAGGCACTTCAGCATCCCAAATCCCCCTCACAGAAGAGCCCCTCCGCGATGCATCAGACCCCTCAGTCCGAACCCTCACCCACGCCTCTCATCCAGACCACAGCCTCACCATCAAACCCCACAGCGCCATCTCCTCCAGCTCCAACAGCAACAACCCCTCCCTCTCGGACCTCTGCCCCGGCGCAACATCTGGCTACACAGGCTACCTAAACTCGGGCTCAAAACACTTCTACTTCGCCTACTTCGAGTCCCGCGCCAGCCCCAAGGACGACCCGCTCGTACTATGGCTGAACGGCGGGCCTGGTTGCTCCTCCATGTCGGGCCTCTTCATGGAACTCGGTCCCTGCACTGTTAACGACTCCGGAGACTCGGCGCGCGAAAACCCAAACTCGTGGACCAATGCCGCCAGCGTCTTCTTCCTCGACCAACCCATCGGTGTCGGCTTCTCCTATAGCACCAACACGTCCGATGTGCATGGCGGCACATTCGCTGCGAGTGAGGACATTTACGCCTTCATGCGCCTCTGGTACCAAGCTTTCCCTGAATCGAAATCTTTGCCATTCAGTATAGCGGGCGAGAGTTACGGCGGTCACTATATCCCCGTTTTCGCATCCCATATCAAAGCCATGAATTCCATTTCCCCACCTGAAGACCAAATCCCACTGGAATCAGTCTTGATCGGCAACGGCATATTCAGCGACGTCAAGCAAGCAAGTTCATACTACGACATCCCCTGCACAAATGTGACGGGCATCGGTCCCCTGCTTGACGATGGCATGTGTGAGAAGATGGCTGCTGCAGTGCCGAGGTGCGAATTATTAATGGAAGCATGCCACGCGTATCCGGACCCCCTGATCTGTGGAGCTAGTTCTGATTTCTGTGGCGAGGAGCTGGAGATGCCGTATGTGCGCACTGGACGCAATTATTACGATATCAGTACACCATGTGACGGGTACCTGTGCTACCCGATCATGATAGCCATCACGAAGTTCTTGCGCACTGATGCAGTGAGGACTGCGTTTGGGGTTGATGAGAAAGCACCCAAGTTTGTGGAGTGTAGTGATAAGGTTGGGAGGGAGTTTCAGAAGGTAAATGATTTCTTGATTGATACAAGATCATATGTGGCGGACTTGCTGCATTCTGAAGTTCGAGTGATGATATATGTTGGGACATATGACTGGATTTGTAATTTCGTGGGGAATGAACGCGTTTTTGGATCGTTGGAGTGGAAGGGTCTACCTGATTTTAGGTATCAGCAGGAGAATAACAAACAGACATGGAGTGGTGGATTGTGGTGGGAGAGTGGGCCGCTTAGGTATGCGAGGATCAATGGTGCTGGTCATATGGTGCCTTGGGATAAGCCCGTTGAAGCATTAAAGATGTTCACGGCTTGGTTGGATAAGAAGGCTTTGAATTAGAACATCATATTCCGGGATTCATAGGCCACCCCCAAAGAATGTGAGTACTGTTCTGCTCTTTTGACGATAGTAAATACAGTTTTCTCCCACTTGCTAAACTCCTGAACTCCTGCTACTTTTCAAGACACCATCTATTCGCCCTCGTAAAGGACATCATTGATCCTGCTCCTCATTCTGCAATTTGCAACTGTTCCACCACCAGAATCGCCGAAGCTGGGATACTCATACCCAGCAACCGTCTGGCAGGACGGCTTTCTAGTCGATTGGAACGCGCTTTCACCAGCGACAAAATGACACCTTTGAAGTTCCGACCCAAATCTTCCCAGACAAAATCCGGATTGAGAGCCTTGGCAAAGACGCACATTGCACTGACAGGGACGCCTATGATATTGCAGACGTCTTCAGGAGACACCGCCTTCTCAACTTGACTGATGAATGTCGGCGACAACACGGATGAGAAATGTGCCAGTGTTGGCTCCTCCTGGCCACAAGTGTCACCGTGGCATCTTCCATCTTGTCAGAGGTAGTAACGATGTCCAATCTCTTGCCAGATAGAATTTCATGAACAAAACGCTAATCTAAAGGTTCGATATCATTCCCAAATTCGCCTGACTTGCCAACTTGCCAAGGGATACGCGTTTTCTCTCCATCGCAGATCGCCTGGCTGAATATCTTCTTGTTGTATTTCTTCATGGTTGTATCAATATCGGCTCCGTAGTTTGTCGTCAAAAGACCCTGGTACGCCTTCATATTCTGGACCTTGAGCCTCTCTGGCACTACACACCAGAGTTGAGCAATTTTCGCATGTTCATCAAGAAGCTCTTGGCACGCCGTCTTGATCTTGGCCTCGTCTTGTTGTTCGCAGGCTGATGCGATTTGCTTCTTGATCTTCCTGAAAGTCGCAGAACGCTTGGTAAAAACACTAGCAACAACAAGATCATCTTGAGCTTGTCGGTCGCCACCGTTTGCAAGATTTTCAAGATATTTAATCATTCTTGTGTAACTCTCCGTTTCCTTCTCCAGCCTGTGGGGAATCTTCTTCAGCAGCCGTTATGCGACTGCTTTGCGGTCCATATCCTTGTTTGTAAGAAGTTTCAAGAATATGGTGAGAATCGTGCGCGAGTGTTCAAGCTGAATATTTCGAAGCTTGCAGTATTTTTCTAGATCATATGCCAGGTTGGCCTTGATCTCATTAGTTTTCTCGTTTTGGGTAACGACTCGGACAACTACTTTATCAAGGAGCTTCTCCAGGTTGGAATGGAATTGTTGTAACGGCCATCCAGTATATGGGTATAAAGCGACGACAGTTTCATAAAAGCTCCAACCTGCCACCGAGATTGGGACATCGAACTGGGAAAATTTGCCAAAGAGTTGCCACACCATGCTCAGGGCGCAGACTCCTGACCCAGCGATGGTCAAAAGATTGGCAAATAGTCCACGCATCAGCTTCGTGACGGTATCCTCAGCCATTGACATGACTCCAGGTGCGGTTGTTCTCATCGCGGCCAATTTTGAACTTGCGGCCATTAACAAAGCACTCATAAGTTGGCCAATTTCCGGACTACCTGCCTGGAAGTTATGTTCCCTGGACACTACAGCGTTGCTGAGAGTATCCCTCATCATGATGCGAAGCCCTGCAACGTGAGCATCATTGTACCTTTCCATCCATCGAACATTGAAGGGGCTGTCGAGATTGACAAATTCGTCCCAACAAACCCATGCCAGCATCGAACCAGAAGGGCCCCTGTTTTGACTTAGATATGGCAATGCTAGAATTGGATGGGTGGGACCCTGTTGGTTCTGCAGGGAGCCGTCGTGAGTAGACTGAGACTGTTCAATGATAATGCCTGCATCGAAACCTTCCAGATGAAGAATTCGGGAGTCCAGGTCACAGCAAGAACTAAATTGAACGTCAGAAACATGTCTCAAACGACTAAACATCAAAAGCGCCCAAGGGCATTTAGACCAGTACATACCTAGCATTCAAAGCCTTAGAACTATCCCTCAGAGTTCCTAAGAGCTGGCGGTAGGGTGTTGTCTCAATGTTCATAATCATCATTCCCATCTCCCTTGCATGGTTCTCTAGTATCTCTGCTAGCTTTTCAAAGGTCATGTTCTTGGTCGCCTCAACATTGTTTTGAATTGTGGTTTAGCGCTGAAGCTTAGTCAAGTCATGAGCTCGCTTGGAAGTTGTTTGAGAAGACATCATTTGGGCCAGGCTTGAGATCGCTGATTTAACAGCCTTCTGCAAGCTCTTGGTTATCTTTCTGGGCTTGCCAAGCATGTTATTCTTCTTTTTCAACAAATCCGGATCTTCTGCTTTGTATTCCTTGGTTAAGAAGTTGATATAGGCTTTTCTCAGTGGAGCGATCACATTGCTAATTTTACTATGGAGAGTGGTTATCAAAGTGTTGGAGAGTTGCTGGAGATCTGCCTGATTCAGGAGTGCCTGCAATTGTGGGACCGCTGCAGATATGTCTTCTTCCATAGTGGCAACTTGATCTACAGGGAGGTCTGTGAAGAGCTTCTTGAGATCTTGAGGCTTGACGAATTGTCCGGTGGACGGAATGATGATAGTGTTTGACTCATCAAGGTTTACTATTCGTTTGACTTGTGGATCAATGATAGACTCTTCCGGTAGCCTCCAGAATATCTGTGATATCTGACCAAAGGCTAGGGTTCCAGTGTTGAGGTGCACTCGGTTTGAAATACATCTGTAGATGTAATACTTCTCGGAGGTTGATACCAGTATCAAGAATTGAGGTCCCGCAAGCGCTGTCACGGCGTTGATGTTGACGGAATTCAAAAGAGCCAAAATATCCGCGCTGGTCTTGGGAGCTTCATTTGGAGTGACTTGAACGATGAACAGAGCGTTAATTCGGTAAGAACTTGCAAGGTTTCTGGCATTGTCTGTCATTCAATTGTCGACAACTACCAAAACGCTCTTGGGCTGTTGATAGTAAGACCGGAGAGAGCGTTCGTCTGTGAATACGGCTGAAGTTGCGGTGAAAGAGTCACTGTCAGCCGCTGCATGAAGTTGATAGGATCAACGATGGATGAATAGATGAATAGATGACTCTTGCCGAAATAAAAATCGTCGATGCAGAAATCCAGATGACAAAAGCGCCTCGCGGTAAAGAAAAGTAAAAGCGATCCAATACAAGATACCATGAACAACATCGTGCATTTAAATAACTCCTTCGTACAGCGTAAACTATTTCCATAGCTGAAAACTAATCGTGGAGGCGCAGTCAAATGGCCACTTTCATACTTCAAAACTTCGACTTTATCCATAAACAATCCATCTCATACGCCGCACGTTATTAGCACAAGGAAATCTCATATGAAACTGCTCCTAGATATATTGAGTTGACTCGGAATTGGACATCGAAGGGTATATCAAAGTTGAGACGGTGTAAAATGTTATAAACACGAGAGATTGAATATGCAGCGACTGTTTCAAAGTAATTTAATGGGGCAAGTCGCACCTTCCAGGTTCACAGAGCGACTCACTGGCGCCTACGGGTACCTGATGGAGTGGACTGCGCCCTTAAAGCGTCGCTCGCATGGAATATAGGTGAAAGGAGGGAGGATTAGAAAAGTGCCAGTATCTATTCGTAGGTACTAACAACCTACCTCATGGAGGATGACGGCGATTGATTACTGCATGTTCTTCAGAATAATCAAGCTCACGTCTTTTATGAAGAAGCTGTGACTTTCGTAGCGTCCCTGCAGTTCTCAACCCCCCACCTAGCATCACCTCGTGAATGCAACCCTGTACCATACTTATTTACTGAACAAGAAACATGTTCATATCTCTTTGAACCATCTCACATCTCAGCTCGCTGATGTATCATAACCGCCAGGTTCAGGGAAGCGCCCCAAGTCCCCACTCTCGTCAGCATTTCCGCCCCGAATTTAAACAGTATATTCGGAGCATCTTTGTTGTTCATCTTACCAGCAACACCATCTTCATCGCCAAGCGCCATCGCCCGTTGCAACACCGCAAAGAAAGCACTGGACCGTAAGACCTCATTGTCAACGACCATACCCAGAAGTACGGATTTCTGCTCCCTGGGACACACATTCGCAAACACCCACAATACTACATGGCTGAGGAAGAGGGTGACGATACTATAAGGCGCTATATCCGTATTCCGGATGTCATCTTCGTGGGTGCCTTTTGTCGGAGCGAGGGAGACGATTGCCCGGACGGCATTATAGGCCACTTCTTCCGCAACGCGAGGAGATCTCTGGGCCCAGTTTGTGAGTTTGGTCATAGCTCGAATGATGCCTTCAGGGCCAGTTCTGCCGATGGCGTTTTGGAGATCCGAGAGGCTGACATCGAGGAGGATGTTGCTCAAGAGGTGGATGACAAAGGATGAGGCGTAGAAGTGGCGGGATGATGCGTGGAGGTTTGACCGAGAGGGAGTGAGATACGCTTTAGACCATGAACAGAGGACTTCTGTATTCAATCAGAGAAAGGAGCAAATATTCTTTGAAAGACTTACCTGCAAGTTCCCCACGCCTTGTACTTTGTAGCTTCCTTAGATTTGAGATCGTATCCTCCGTTTCACACATATCCCCATCTTCTATGAAAGTCCTAGCTAGCATCGATTCTTGCTGGAAATTGAATAGTTGAGTTTGAATGGTCATAAGAACCAAAAATGCACTCCAAGAATTGAGATCTAGTAAGCCCTGGTTCTGTCCCCGACCAAGATTCGTCCGGCGAAGTTGTTCTACGATGAACCCAAATGTGTCTGCTCCACCCGCAGAAGCTTTCAACATGAAAGGAGAAACGGCCGCTGAGAACAGTCGTGATGGCGGAACCGAAGAAAGACCTAGCAGATTCTTCCAATTCCGAGCGGAAGTCGCTAGCCAAAACTCGTCGTCTGCAGGGCAGAGCAAATTGCTGACTTCTCCAATAGAGATCGTTCCAGGCAAATTTAAGATACAGGGGAATTGGCAGTCAATAGAGTATATAACCCAGTACAACCTTCTCTGGGATTCTTGGAAAATCCATTGCTTCCAGTCCGCCTGTATGGTTCCTTCAATACTCGCGTCTGAGGGCGGGGCCTCGGGCGGGCCATGGAAATGAAATCGGCGGATGTAGGTGATAAGCGCACCGCGAACAACTTCCGCAAGCTCGAAGCACCGTTTGTTTCCACACCAGAGTCCAGTGTGACAAATGAGTGCTTCTGCATATATAATCATGTTGTCTCTCATAAGACTATTGTCGCATTCAACGGCAATATTCAGGTTCCACCTGACGATGTCTAGCAGCACGATTGAGAAACGCCTGGAATGCTTTAGGTTACTATAGATCACCCCAATAACTACGATCATAGCTATTAGAGGTGGTGGTAGATCGACATTCATATCAACGGTGGGGTGATGGAGCACGGGCATTTGAGGGGAAAAATGTTCAAAGAATAACCGGATGAAGACATTGACGACGGGCAACGATGGTAGTGTTAATACGTTCTTTCGAGATTGGTGGAATTCCAACCCGGAGGGAGCGAAGAGAAACGCTTGTAATTTGAGCAGAGTGTGTTCAGTGATATCGAATCTAGAGCTGTGGAGCTTGAATAATGGATGATCATCAGGTATGATAATAGGGTTTGCCATCAAGATTCGTCGAGAGTTCGGGTTCCAGAGGAACGGCCATTTATCATCATCAGATGCCTCATTTGGGGGAGATGATATCCGGGTTATAACTCGATTTTCTGCTAAGTCTTCTTCAGTCGAGTCATGCTGGGGAGCTTCTTGCTTTATGTCAGAGCCTCGCTGGCCTGAGACTTGTGCCGGGTTGATGTCTTGGTTGGTATAAAGGTGATTCGGCTGGTAGTCTTTGACCTGCGTAAGTAAGTTGGTATCTAGAGGATCTCTTTGCACGTAGCCCCAGTCATTTCCGGTCTCCTTCACTGCGGAGTAGAAATCATAAGAGAACCAGTCACTGGCTCCTGGCCCAACTGCGGGTACCATGAATGAAGAGAAGTCAAAGCTCATTGCAGAATTGTCGTTCATATTGAAATTCGCAAAGGCCCCTTCACTTGGGTCCTTTGAATGGTTTTGCTGTACATTATGAGGTTCCGGACCTGTATGTGAAGCCCACCAGGGCCCTGGTGTGCGATATGCCAACTGCTGAGGGTGGTCAAAAGTTTGACAGTCAGGATTCCGATTTAAATCGGTAGGTGGGCCTGTGTTTTCATAATAATGAGAGTCGGCATGGCTGACGGTCGGATTTGAATGACCGGTGTCAACATCAGGATATCGACGAGTGGGCGAATAAATCCTGGGGGGGTTCGTAGCACTGGGCGTCGACCCGGAAGCGCTTGGAGAAGACGTTGAGCTTTCCACTAACTCATCTGATGCAAATTTCCTGCGCTTAGCAGAATCGCTTTCGCTTTTACGTGGGCCTTTCTTCTTATCCCATCTGTCGTGGCCCGCCTCGTGACGCCGGAGGAGGTCACTCCGCGTAAAAGCTTTGCTGCATTGCCCACAACGGTGTGCTGGTGAGGCATCGTCTGTTGAAAGTCAACTTGTAAACATCTATCGTAGTATACGGGCTACATGCGTGTCTTTTGGTGCCGGCTCAAATTTTCACGACGATTGAAGACCTTTGGGCACTGATCGCAGACGAAGAGATCACCCTGTGTCGCAGGTACCTGTCGTGACGCTTTTGAGCCTAAGATGGTTGTAGAGTCCACTTGTGCTCCAGAGGTTATGTCAGGATTAAATTGGTCCATATTCTATACTACCGTAAACCACACCACACCAGCTAGGTCTCGCCGTCTCGGTATGTCGTGGGAAGGACATGTGACCAATTGAAGGTTTCTATCTCCGTGGGCGGCAACAGCCGTGCGTTCCCGCGGCGTCAAAACTAAAAAGTGGAGTGGATTGGAAGCCGATTAATTCCCGAATGCGAGTCAGTACAGAAATGAAGGTTGCAGAAACGTCGAGCATCAAGATGTTTAGATGGGGGCTGAAGCTGGAACATTTCACGAAATTTGTGACGAAGGATATATGAACATGATGGCCCCTCTTATGCATGTCGCTAAGAAAAAAAAGAACCCCCTGCAATAAACCCCTAAGCAAAGATGTGATGGTCACCTAAACATCATCGCGGTTGTGACTCGTTATCTCCTCGACAGCTGTAGTTCCAATGCGCTTACTCGAATGCCCTCGTGATATTAGAGAGCTTACAAATCCTGTAAATCACAGTCTCGTTCATCACGGCCGTTGATAATTGGATCAGTCGTGGTGGTGGGTTCGGAAGACTTTTCAGATACAACAATAGCCCATCCTTTGAGAGCAAAGACAGCAGCAACAGTTTCTGCTAAATACGCAAAGTACTGCAAACCCCCTTCCATATCGTACTCGCAATTAGACCCCCTCGCCTGCTTCACAATAACTCTCTCCAACCCTGCAAGAACAGGCCTCATCCACTACTCCCTCCCTTCGTCCTTCGCCTTCCAACCGCTCGACATCCCCCAGATACACAGGCGATACGCAGGCATCATATATACATGCCATGTGGATTGGCAATGCAGCAGCGAAGTGCTTCAACTTGATGGCGTCCATAGGTCTCGTAGCCTCCCAATGGCCATTTGATTGATGAGACCCTGGGCCGCCATTTGATTGTGTGTGATGAAGTGAGATGGGGGCTTTTGAGTGTGAAGAGAGAGGCTGTTGTAATACCGTAGGTGTCTATGTCTTGACATATGCCGGTTCGAGGAGTAATGTCGCCCATAAATAATATTCCAGCGTCGCTGCCACGATACTGTCCTTCAAAGTAGCTTCTCGCGGGGAAAGTGTGTCTTTTGAATCAGCTGGATTTCCCATCCTGCTCGCAGCATTCCGTGTATCGTAATGTGGTAGATAGGTTTTCCCGAATATCGGCCCTCCCATTGGAAACCAAACCACACTGTATTCCCCGTCGGAGTCTATTTCGCGGGAACTCTCTGCCTTTTAGACTCATGATCATTCAGTGCCGCCATCTTAATTGACGCATGCGACAAAAAAAGGTCATCGAGGCCTCTTGATGAGCTACTAGATAGGAATTGATTGAAGACCACCAGGAACTCACATCTTGTAAGCTCTATGGTGTTATGAGACCTCCATATAAATCCGTATGCTTTTATATTAGATAGAGAAAATTGGCACTCACCACTATTAACCTTTGATTCGCTAGGCGACGTGGGACATTGAAAGTGGGTGCTGTCTTTTTTTATCTATCACATGCTTCTCTAAGTGGCAGCGATTTTTATGTATAAGGCTGTAAAACACTACAAGACTTGGAGAAATTTCATTGGAATATATTGTTAGACCAAGGGGGTGGAATCTAGAGCGAAATTGAAGTTGTCCACAAGTCTCACCTCAGCCGACATCCCATGTGGATATATGCATCACGAAATTTGAGAAGTCCACCCAGATATGAGAAAATGTCCACAAGAAGAGGCAGTAGTTCCCTAAACAGGGGTTTGGATATCGCGGGGTAGTGATTCTTCTTCACTTCCCCTGTCGGAATTGCTATCCACCAGCATAATAGACGCCGCAGAGCATTTGGCTATTCACATTTAGCGTGCCCTATATACCTTTGATGCTAGAAACCTCGGAAATCATGCTGCTTTCGTATATGGAGGATCATCATATTCTTACTGGTTTCATATATCTTGCGAGATACCAGAAGGGTTGCAATTGAGGAGGTGTATCAGTTGTATGTAACAGGGATTCGATTTGGAAATTCGAAAATAACGCTGAAGGGCGACAACAAAGGAGGCCGAGGAGGCGCAACTGTAACAGGAGAAGATTGTTTCAATTTAATTGCTCTCGGGTCATGTCTTTTGACAGCTAATGAATTCACGTCAAATGACTAGCTGGTGCAAGAGAACTCGTAACATCTCTAGACGCAACTCGGCTCGTGTAAACGTCTTGACGTGTGCACTAGTGCAATGCCGATGGTCGTGAGTGGCTAGTATCATGGCGTCCTTGTATGCTGCCTCGTGCGTTGAGCCCCAAGATGTGAGGATGTCCTTCCACCAGTGGATGTGAGGTCGTCTGCTGCGTCTCGTTTTTCAGCGAACGCGGAGATATCGTGCTTCACGTATTCAAATCTCAACTCCCTTCATTGCCCATGATCATCTTCCGTCCCTTTGCAGTAGCGATGAGGCCATGGATCAATCTCTTCGTAGCTCTCCTCTGAGGACTTTCGCCGTCATCTGCAACATGTGGTAGACTGAATTTAGCTTTGCCGGCACTATTTAGCAGAAACGCTTGACAGTGTATTCCCACGATATTGACCATTTCGTGGCCTAGGTCCAAAGCCAAATGTGCTTTGACATATGCTGTGAGGGCCGCCATAAATGGTGTCTCTGGCCCATCTACCAGTCGTTTCCCCCGGGAGACCATACGAGGTACGTCTTCGCTGGCAATATGGATTTGAAGGGTCTTGAGAGTAGCCGATCCACCTGGAATGTCAAATCCAACCTCGACAAAAATGGATCCAATTACCGTCCTCAGAATCCGACTGCTTTCCAGAGTATCCAATGGCTCTCCGTCCTCCCCAACGCATATGTATGCAAGGTATTGGTCGAGTGCAGTCGTGAGGAAGAGGCTGGGGAGTTGAAAAGTCGAGGCTCGAGCATCGAATGTGTTGGCCAGGAATTGCGTGAATGGATCTCGCAATGTCGCCGGCATTTTCATCAAGAGCAGGGGAAAGCTTTGGAAGCCATATCCGTCCAAGTCAACCCCAATTGCAGATTCATCTTGGTCGTCTTGCATGTCACGTAGCAAAATAGCTGTATAAACCCCCCTTTCGTATGTGATCGTAACCAGCATGCCTCTCGAAGCAGCAAGGCTCGTTGTCGTGTCTTCATTGCCCAACATTTGTGTCTCGTCCGCCCCAGTCCATACGTCTTCATCCGGCAGAAGTTTCCACGTCACAGCCTGCAGAGCTCCAACGCGTGCCATTGTAGTGTCCTCGGACAGCCCGACGCGTACACCACGCAGCACATCACCGGCAAGGATATCTCGGAACTGCTGCGCGTATATTTGTAGAGTGGCGTTCTCGAGGGGAGTGTCGCTGCCAATATAGAGGGGCGAAATACGCTGGAGGGTAAGAGTTGCATCGTAGAGGGGATATGGTTGCGGATTTTCTGGTGCCATCTTGGGGTACCCGAGGTAAATATGTGCTCAAAAAATTATGAATGATCGAACGAAGACGTGATTACAATCGTCTTGGAGATTTTGAGTGGAGCGCATGAGGACATTCAGACGCGTCTGGGGGTAGGAAAGTGGGAACGCGTTGCCATTCCTAATACAAATAGGCACGAGAAGGAATCAAAAAGAATAAATTTGGAGACACAAGTAGAGTATTCAGAGAGCATTGACATGCGCATTGTCGATGTCGACGTCTGGACTCGAGGTTGCTGGTGGTGGGTGGTGTGGTGCTGGTAGGGCAGGATTGTATCGCCTAGAGTTTGTCGATCTCCGACGTTCTTCCTTGACAACGAACAACACAGCATAGATTATTCACGATAAACCCATCGACTCCACCGTATATCTGACCCAGAACATATAATTACTTTTTAAAGAATCGTTTGGGGTCCAAAGCAATGTAAACGACGCTTATCTCTGTGGCCATGTCTTCTTGCTGTATATGTTGAAATCTTTCATCTACCCATTATGCTGTCAAGGAGGCACTTCATTATCAAGTGTTTGCAATTGTGGATATGAAGGTTTCTGCTACAGAACGAGCCAGACCGTCATTCAACAAGTCCATATGGTTTGTGTAAATCATATCCACAAGAAGCCAACCCGAACACGACTTGACTTCGAGCGACGACAAGTCAAAGATAGCGTGGCTAAAGAGTACCACGAGGATAGCAACACTGATTATATCGGATTATCAAGCTCCTGATGCCACGGCAGTGATCTCGAATATGAAACCTTTCTACAGCTGGATCCGCCAACCGAGTTCTATCACATCCGTTCCTCTTTGCAACTTGCCTTTAAGCCATGCCATGCAAATAACGCCAACGTTTGCTAACCACCCAGACATCACAAATCATCATACTTGTAAATTCCCTCCACTAGCCCCTTGATCTGCAGAGCAAGTGGTCTCGAGTAAAACCGGCAAAGAGCCAGATTGCCCGCCATGAACCAGAACCCGGGATGTCCACTCTTCCTCCAAAGCGTCCTACTCTCGCCCTCTTCGTCAAAGCCCCAAACATCCTTGACGCGATCCGAAACCGCACTGCCAAAGATCTTTCGGCATTGAGTACGCATGTTCAGGTACCCCGTTGCCAAAACGATTTCATCGGCCTCGAGGATCTCGCCATCTGCAAATTTGATACCGTTAGGAAGGATCTCGGCAATTTCTTGGCCTTGTTTGACTCTAATCTTGCCGTCGATGATGAGTTGCGAGCAACCGACATCAATGTAATACCCGCCACCTTTTTGAAGATACTTGATCCAAAGGCCAGCTCCACCAGGACCTCTATCAAGGCTGAAGCCTGCCTTCTCCAGTCCTTGAAGCAATTTTCTGTCTATTTTTTCTTGCTGTATTTTCGTCTCATCAATACCTGCTTTCTTGACAACAGGGTTGGGAACTCCGAAGTTCATGATATCCGAATCCTCCGTTGGTGGGCTGCCTTCACAGTACAGTGGAACTAACCCTGCTACATTGGTCTCGGCTGAGATGACGAATGTTGAAGATCGCTGGACCATTGTGACTGCATATCCATTCTCGTGATAATTTTGAGCAATATCATGGCCAGAGTTACAGCAGCCGACAATGATAGCACGCTTGTTCTCGCCATGTGATGGTTTGGCAGCGGTGTATTTAGATGAGTGAACGATACGGTCACCCTTGAAGGTCGAGAGTCCTTTGATATCAGGGATATTTGCTTCACCACTGGCGCCCGTGGCTTGGATAATGTGCTATCCCGGTTAGTTGAAGACTTGTTCGCATGTATTTGTGCTTACCTGTGGATGAAGAGTTCGAGTTGTTGTCTTTCCATTCTCTGTTCGCTCCACTTCGACGGTCCAAGAAGCGGCCGAATCATCCCACGATGACTCCTTGATACTCGTCTGTGTCCAGGCATTCAACTCCAGCAGCTTAACGTAAGATTCGAACCAGTCGCCCAACTTGTCCTTTGGTGTAAAGATTGGCCAAGTATCCGGAAATGGGAGGTAGGGTAGATGGTCAATCCAAATTGGATCGTGCAGAACCAACTGATGATATCGAGTTCTCCAGTTGTCACCAATCTGTAGCTCACGGTCGATAATTAATGACTTGACACTGAGCATCTTCAGTCTCGCCGCGATTGTTAAACCCGCTTGACCAGCGCCTAGTGGAGATTAGTAAGTATCATTCAAGGACTGATCAAGTCAGAAATACCGAGAATCAGAACAGTTGGCTCATTGCCCTCGCCGAACGCGCCCTCGTCGACCCGCCGATCGAGCCAGTTCTTCTGAGATGTATGCTCTCCGTGCTCAACCCCCACTGGTCTTCTATTCCCAATCGACTCCTCATGGCCTTTCAGTCCCTTCAGAAAAGTGAACAGCGTGAACGCTTTCCAAGTCCCCTTTTGCGGTACCAGCTTTACGATACCTGCTCCGCTTCCGACGTCGGTTATGACTGTGAGGAATGCCTGCACCTCGACTACTTTGCCTTCATTATTGAGTTTTGCAGTAGGTGAGCGAAGAGCCGAACTTGTGTCCAGATCTAGCCACTTAATACGAGATCCATTCTTGGATTCCTTGAGGATGGAGGCAATCTTCTCTGGTCCGTGAATGGTGTGGAAGTCCCATGACAAGCAGAGCTGGTCTCGCCAATATGATTCTGTGAGGAAGAGGTTTGAGAATTCACCGAAATTTGATGTATTCAGGGTCTTGTTGATCAACGAGATCCATTTAGAAGCTACAGTGTGGGCATCGATTGAATCTGCTGGTGAGATCTCGGGGACTTTGGCGATAGCTAGAGGGAAAGAACCAGGTTCGCAGCGCTCGGAAGATGGCAGCTCAACTTGGGTTTGGGGTCTAATATCTCCCATGGTGGATTGCGGTGGGGGTGTACGGGCAAGTAAAGTTGAGGATGTGATTGAGGAGGAGAATTGAAGTGAAGTTTATAAAGTGAAGCAAACGGTGATATTTGAGAACAAGAGAAGGCTTTATAAGACAGAAACACAAGACATAAAGCACAATACACGAGGTAAGCCCGCACCGGATCACTGTTACCCTCTTATTCAACAAAAGGAAGCTTTGTCGAGTGTAGCCGCATTATGACGGGTCTTCCCCTCATTGGCGTCTGGAAACGCCATATGGGGTTGCACGGGGAAAGCAGAAATGGGGGTGGAGGTGCGAACCGCCATTTGATCAAAGAGGAGTAGCGCCTCGGCTTACCTTCCTTCGAAAATGATTTCCCCAGACCCCCTTTTAGAATCAACGGACTCGGTTTGATATTGGATCTTTTACTAGACTTGAAGTTCTGGTAGTCTATGGTTGCTAAAGTGCCGAAGAAGAAGAAGTAATCTGAATTGACATTATCCGTCTAGCCAATTCCGTGCCTGACCCATCAAACAAAGCCTACCAACACCTCATCATTCCCGTAAGCCTACATTCCCGGTACCAAGCAATCATCATTCTCTTGCCAAACATGGTCCCAGGAAACAACCCCAAAAGACCACGCAGATCCAGACTATGAATTTTATCAGGTTCTTCTTGGAAACCACATTTGGTTCAGCTCCTCGTCGATCATCCAATTCTGGAGGTCATTCGGCCACTGTTGATGCATCCTGAAGTTGGGGTTTCGGACATCCGTTGGAGGAAGCCCTTGTCGATAATTCTCACCAATGCGATGAGCTTCTTGCCAAAATTCATCATGCTCCTGTCGAAACCTCTGCAAGGGGATCAATCACAAAACATAGTCAGGAATTGGGAAGCGAACCTTGGGTCCATCATGATGCCAATCGTCACCCATCTTCAACGGATCAACAAGACGCCCTTTGCCCAGTCTCCTAGCCATTTTCCTCCACTCTGAAGCCGTGAAATGGGGATATATACCCTGCTCAGAATAGTCGCCTTCCCAATCATGTGGGATGGTCCATGTCTTGTATCTTCTCGAATGCGGGTCATATCGTTTGACACCTCGCGAGACGTAGGGGCCAGCTTCTTCCAAGTAATGGTAGTTCCTTTGGTGATAAGAGTCCCTGCAAGTATCAGACGTGTATTCCTATAGCAGAAGAGCATCTAAAATACCAGTTCGACCAGCAATCCGGTGAGATAGGAGTTGAACTGCCTTTCCGTTGAAGGAAGATATCAGGCCCTCTGTTCGTCAGGACATTGTTCATGCGACCAAAAAAACCACGATGACCACTACGACCTTTAGGGCCATCTTTCGGCCAGACAAACTGGAGCTTTTGGGGCATCTTCTCGGTTTAATGGACCTGCACTCCAAACCCAGGAGTTGAATCTGGAGAAATAAATGTGGGCCTTAAAAAGTTTCTATTCCTGTAGAGTCATCTCAAGGGTTACTTATACGCCATGATGATGACTCGGAAACAGCAATTTGCAACAAAGTTTGGAGTTTGATGGTATTTCAATGCCAACTGCTTGTTAATGAGCTGTCGGTGATTCCGCGGGGTACCAAACAGCAAACGATATGGAGGCTGGAGGGACAGGTATATTGAATACATACCTAAGGTAGGTACACATCATCAGCAATTTTTATGGTATCTGCCTATGCGTTTGAGAAGAAAGATCCTGGGCCTAGGGCAATCATCGGAGGGGAACGTGAAGAGATGAAATAGCAGGTATTTTATTTACTGAAAATGACTTTAAAGCACTTGATATAATTCTTGAGGAATAGCTACAGTCATCATGCCGTAGCCAAAGCATCAAAAAGTAGGTGATTTTAGAGCGCTCGTTGAGCATGAAAAAGAAGTTCTACCAGTTCTAGACTGTTAGGTCGGTGGCGTAGAATCAAGCAACTACCTCTTTAATGCTATGCATCTCGGTCTGCACGGAGTATAGCATTGTGTGTGGTCTGTTAAACTGAAGGTACTACCTCCAGCTGAGTGAGTGGCTGAGAGGGTGAAAACATTACGGAGTAGGAGAGATGGAGACGAGGCATTGGAGTGGAAGTGAAGATGAAGATGGGTGGATGTGTTTAAGGGCGGGGGAAGCTTGCAGGGTTCGCACAGGCTAATCGGATTCCTGGACGTCAAGTAAACAGCCCAGTGAGCTGGACGCGACATTTAAACCTCACCACCAACCTCCAACAACGCGCCCCCCCCTTTCTACGCCCCTTTCGTCGCGCTTTCATTCCATTTTTGGTATTTCTTATTGCAGGAGTCATATTACAATTCACGAGGAACCTCTTGTCGCGCCAGAACACCGAGAAATCACGTCGCAACTCATCGATATCTTATCGGCACCACGAATCCTCCACCTCCTTCCCCCCCCAATCGAAGTCAACCTCCGCAGAGGCACGCGAACCTCCCCGAAGCGCTCAATTGGACTTGCGGTGTCTGAGGAACAACCTACAGCCCTACGAGACGTTCATCGGAGTCGAGTCCGGAGTATTCGAAAGTCGCAACAGGCGCGTAACTGGCTGTCAAGTTGGTGGAAATACTTGACTGGACTGGGACTGGGACTGGGACTGGGACTAGCAATACACGCGCAGAGGAACGCAACGCATCACAATTGAATTCGAGGCAAACAATGCGTTGAAAGGCTTTCTGCTAGGACTTTGACACGTCGTGCTGGCAGACTGCAGACTGCTCTCCCAGTCCAAAGGGAACCATATCTCAACTGGACGGGTTTTGTCAAGGCCTGACGGACGGCACAGACCGTTTATAAGAAGTTTGTTTGGGGGTTCTGAAAACTAAAAACCCACCATACGGCGTTCTGTACAGTTAAGCATCATGCCGACTATCAATGTTGGTCCCGACTCCAGACAGGAACTACAATTGATTGCGGACGCGTTGGGAAAGTCGAGAAAAGTGGTGGTTGTTACGGGAGCTGGAATAAGTACTAACTGTGGGATACCTGTAAGTAAATCGCAAGCCACTTGAATGTTGACTTTACTGAAAGTTTGATAGGATTTCCGCTCTGAAGATGGACTTTACTCTCTGATCCAAGCTCAATACGACACAGCTTTGCAAAACCCCCCATGGGAAAATACGAATACCTTCGATATTGACGACAGGCCTAGAAAACGAGCAAAGCCGTCGTACTTCTACGAGGTCGTGGCACCGGATGGAAAAGTAGTCGATGTGATTGATACAACTCTTTCGCAGCAAGAGCCTGCAAAACAATCAGAGCCAGAATTAAGATCCTCTCGCATATCTCAGTCTGTTGCTACCCCCCGATCTACCACCCCCGTACGCAGCCTTGCAGACTCGAGTCCTCTGTCCGATCCGCCTTCATCGCAATCCGAGTTATATCATGACAACACGTCCGAGGAGGCATTAGAGCCGCCAGACATTACATCTACACAGACCCATGCCTCAGCTACGGAATCAACCGCAGATGGGGTCCACATCCAAACCTCGTCCACAATAGAAATCAAGCCGCCTTCACGTAGAATTTCACGCCGATCTGGCGCACATGCCGATTTCACATCAATTGAAAGCTCTTTCACGACTACAAGCTCTGTCACTATGTCCGAAACGTCTGCAAGCGCAAGTCCTTCCCGCAAACAATCTATTTCAACCATCACTTTTGCATCTAGTACGGCAGCCTCGATCACGTCCGTCAGCTCAGCTGGCATTCACCACGTCCAAGACCGACAACCCTTAAAACGACAAGAAACAAGTTCATCGATGAAGCCTGAAGACGATGAACCATCAGCTACACAGTCCTCTCAATCTTCCCGGACCCTCCCAAATCTCAAGGGGCGTGATCTCTTCGATTCTATCATATGGAACGACCCCTTTACCACCTCGATCTTTTACATGTTCATTTCCTCTTTACGAAAAAAGATTCGCCATGAGGTCACTGCGACGACTGAGACACATAATTTCATCAAGGTTTTACGGGATAGCGGACGGCTGGTGCGCAATTACACGCAAAACATCGACTTGCTCGAAGAACGCTTGGGATTATGTACGGACCTCGGCCGTGGGGCGGGTAACAGAGCGCGATTTCATTACAAAACCCAACAGGAGGCAAGACCTCTCGATATCGCAGGAGACAGTCCTCACAACGGAGGAGTTGAGGTTGTTCTGCTCCACGGAAGCCTGGGCCAGCTACGGTGCGGGATTTGCGCAAAACTTTCAAGCTGGGATGACCCAGACCGAGAGGCTGCTACATTGTCCGGCCAGGCCCCAGATTGCCCACAATGCGAAGATCACAGTAATAAACGAACTGGGCGAGGAAGAAGAAGTCTTGCTGTGGGACGGCTGAGGCCTGACATTGTTCTGTACGGAGAGGAGCATCCCAGTGCTGATTTAGTTGGGCCATTGATTACGCATGATTTGAGTCTTGGCCCTGATGTTCTGCTGATAATGGGAACTAGTTTAAAGGTTCATGGATTAAAGGTTATGATCAAGGAGTTCGCAAAAGCCATTCACACCCGAGGTGGGAAGGTAGTGTTTATCAACCGAACGAAGCCGTCGGAGAGTATCTGGGGTGATGTTATAGATTACTGGGTCGAATGGGATTGTGACGCTTGGGTTTTGGACTTGAAAGAGAAACGCGAAGATATATGGTTACCACAGGGTACAAGGATTGAGGAGAAGAGAAGAGAGTCTTCCGACGATGTCAAGCCTCTGTCGAGGAATCGATCACGACCTCAAGCCACACGGGACGACAAGATGAATGGTGTGTTTGTTACCTTTAGGATCCTGGACACCCTCGGTAGGTTTCCAGATTTCAAAGGCCAACTTGCCTCACGCTTTGCATATTGGGACAGGCCCGCGCCCAGAGTGTCAACATCAATAAAAGCCGAACCTGCCAAAAAGCCAGCTTCCAAGGTCCGCAAGTCCCTTCCAGCTTCCTCCAAAGGCACCACTATAATGGCGAGCAAGAAGAGGAAATCATGCCCAACATTTCCACGCGTACAGAAGCCCAACCGGGAAGAAGCGCTCAAGAGCACAATGATGGCACAATGGAGTGAAATCCGCCGCAAGTTCCCTGCCCTGCCCGAAATGCCTCGAGAGCCAATGAAGCCACTGTCCAACAATGTCAATTTCTCTGGCTACCATTGGTCGTTTCATGGCGCTTCGAACCAATTCCCAAACCTCGGCGGCGGAAAGAACGACTGGCTGTCTGGCCCTATGCTGGTTTCACATCCCCCCTCTGGAGCGACGTTGCCACTGCATCATAGTCCCAAGAAAGATGTTCCTGCTCCGCCTCGCCAACCAGCGCCCAAGTCTGCACTTTCCAGACCCACGAACCACGCCTACCGCACGCGATCTTCCCGTGGCGTCTCCAATGCAGATACTATTCTAGTAGACGTTAGTGAGGCTCGAGGGCAGACGTCCTGGTCCAACGAAGACGATACGATCGTTGTAGCCACGGAAGAAATGTACGACTCGAAGATTAACTTACCTACACCTCCTGACAGCGGATCGCTTACGCCGAGCTCGCAGCGGATCAAGAGGATGGGGAGTATTGGGGCTATCATGTCAAGTTCCGGCTCTTCTGAGGGGGATGATGTATTTTACGATGCGTCAGAGATCTTGGTCTGATGAGATGGGATATAAACCTACTGCGGGCTGGGGAATAGATTTATGAGGCGTTAGATACCAGGGTAAACGGCTAATGAATGCTCTTCTTGATGAATGCTTGTGTCTTCCAAATTTCTGTGCTTGAGTACACCTGATCTTTGATCTGGTCAACGCTTGAATTTTAAGTTCTATTATCTAAATATGCTCTGCTAAGCTGGCTCGAGCCGTGGAAAACCATTGGCAGACTCTTTTTAGAACACGTAATTGTGTCTATCCATAGTAGTCCTTATCTAAACTGTTTTAGTCTTCTTGAACCGACCCTCACGATATAATGCTTTGACGCCATCGATAATTTTGTCCAGAGGCCACCAGGCATGCATTATATAGATGACATGGGATAATATTTTCTGCATTTCATTCATACCTCATCATTGTAGCACTGCTCTTGGATGTGGTGGTGCCTCCATTCGTCTACGCTTGCTCCCAACCTGATTGCCACTTTCATTGTCCTCGTCATCTTCAAGGCTTCTCTTCTCATCCAGAGCACCAGCAACGCCTAATCTATTCTCCGTCTACTTCTTTGACATCTCTTCCCTGAGCGACAAAGCATCACTTGCAAAGTCTAGTGCCTGCTGGCAGAACTGATGTCGCTTGATTAAGCTTTTCTCTGACCCATTCGAAGGCTCTGCGACAGACTCGAGACACAATGTTCTCGATAGACTGATTGCCGATTCGACGATAGCGCCATGTTTCTTGCTATAATCGTTAATCGGAAACGGGGCTTCGGAAAAGTTGATAGATAGATCGCCAGCTCCTTTTAGCATAGCCACAGTTGCTTCCAAATGCTTGCTAGATGTTCCTTTCTCCTGGCCAAACTTCGCGTCTAGTAGGCGCGCATAGCATTGTATTAAGCCTGGAAGAAGCTCCTGGAATTCTGGATCTGTGACAACTCTGAAGCAGTGTTCGGAATTTGGCCCAAGTCGACTGGTTGGGGTTGGAAGACCGTCTTCAGGTATGCGCTAATGTTCACCTGCCAATGAAGTTTTCCATTCTCAAGGAGTTTCGTGTCAAATCCACTACTTTCATGTGGCGTTTTCAGATGACTTCTGTTCTCTTCTTCATGGCTCTTGTTGCTTTTGTCGTCCTGGATCGGTTTGGAGGATTGCGGTAGGTGAAGCGATGTAGGCACTTCGGATTTAGGTGTACTAGATACTGATATCGTATTTAGACCAAGAATCACGAGAGAGAAGCTGGATGATGTTCGTTGGGCCTCGCAGCTTCAAACCTTCCGCATATTTGTTATGGAGCATTGAAATCTCTCGTGCGAGACCCAGTTCAGACATGAAGCACTCCTGCAGGAACTCGATGACCGTGTCTGGGGAAACATCTTCACACCTCGTTATCAGACATTGAATACCTGCCAGAGATCTCGCATATATGGTTCTCGGTCTCCAAGATTCTTTGTCTGTTCCACCTCGTCGGCGATGCGTGCGATTCCTGCCAAGAGACCCTTTTCAAATCCCAGCATTGGCGTCATTAAGTTACTCTCTCAGTATCCCTGCCTTTGGTGCTCTGTGAATCCGTTTGCGACGTAGATGAAAGGTTTTCGTGTGTTTTTGAGATAGGATTCGGACACGGAGGGTTTGGATTGCTTATAGCGCGCAGATTGATTTTAGAGCTCTTGCTGACAGTGTTCCTGGTTGGAAGTTGAAACCTCTAGTTGGTAGTTTCTCGATGGTGCGATTCATAGAACCTCTTTGCGTTGCATGGGTCGTCAAGATCTTTTGTGAATTCACCAGACACGTGTCACACCCCCTTTAGTTCCGTCTCATGGCAGTCTCGCTTAACCTATCAACCACTGTGAATGCAAGTACTTCACCTCATTACATACTAGCCTTGCAATGCTTGCTGTTACAGAAGTTCCGGAGATGCGTGCTTTTATCTTATATGCTCTTCAATTCCTCTGAACTTCTCAGCGATATGTACCCTTGGTTCCTACCCTTTAGAGTAGTACATAATTGATCAATCTTCTAACCCAAAGTAGCAAACTATCTTTGCCCCCATCAGTGCAAAGGCCGATCCCCAGTTTCTAAATTAATTCTTCCGATGCTACCATTCACATATGCCGGGTTTCTGCAACAGTGATTCCTCACTGCCTTCATTCCCTAGAACCTCGGTCCAATCCCCGTCTCCATGCCAGGCCCCATTCCCATCCTGGTTCTCGTCTTTCTCTCCTTCAATCTCCATCGCTCTCTTTGCCAAAAGCTCCGCCTGTGCCGTCTGAACAATCTTCAATTCCCGTGTAATGTGCCCCTCCAGCTGCGAATACTCCTCAAAGCTCCTAGCGCTTAGCTTCTTCATCAATGCAGCCTTTGTTCGTTGCAATGCCGTTGTAATACTCTCACGCTGTTCTGACTGCTCGAGAATGGCGACTTGGGAGAAGAGATTATCGGTTTGTTGGATGGCGCGCATCGTGCAATGCTTTGCTCCGGTTGGCAAGCTCCATCTTCGATCATTCGCCGGGCAATCCGTAGGTTGGAAATTGAAATCAAGCGTCTTGCCTTGCAGGTGACATACTGATGCAGGTGGGGTGGGAGGAGGATCGTGTGGGCGGTACTGGCGTTTGGGTGTTGTGTTTGGCGATTCTCTCGGAGGTTTAAGGGTAACCGACTTCACTTCTCCAGGCTTGACCCTCCTTCCAGCATCTTTTGTAACTGTTTCCTTGGGAAGAAGACTTTCGAGCGTCATGGCACCATCGGAAAGTTGGTCACTTGCAAGGCCAAGTAGAACTGATCCTTTCAGCTTTGGGAGCTTGAGGAATTCGTCGACGAAGCTTTGGTCCGCCTCTGTGCGACTACCACTGCTTGTTGAAGTTATGCTCCTCGAATCCGCTTGAGAGCAATTATCGTTGTCGATAAAGAAGCTGATCTTCTTCTTTAGTCGTTGGGGTAATGTTCTAGCAGGCGCAAGCCGGGTGTCTGTGGTGGTAGCAGGGTGGCGCAGAGAGCGAAGAGCTATCTTGGCGGTGTGTTCTTTTGGGCACTCATAGGACGCGAGATGGCTTGGAAAATAGGCCATCTTCTCTATACTTTGAGCGTTGTTGGGTTTGTTGTTGTAAGAAGATTCGGATATTTTGCCAGCGCCAAAGCGCGAAGTTGATATCTGGTATTTGTATCTGAGATTCACCCAAGTTGAGAAAATTGCAATTGCGAACTCGGACATAGATTTTTCAAGTCGCGTCATCTTTGCCTCCAATTCACTGCCGAGTTCAATGTACCAATGTATTAGTTGTGCTATTAACCCTAAGTTGAGACTGTAGATGACAGAAAGATAGTCGTGTAATGCGATTGAGAGACCATGGCTAGGAACAAACAACTTCTATAAAGGTAAAGGGTAGCAAAATCTGATCACCTTTATTTATTATACCAAGTAGAATTCGTTCCGATGAGGTTACCAAATTATATCCATTGTTTATATTGTAGTCTGCTATCCCGGCCACACTCTCTCATTTCCCGGCTTCCCCTATCTTTTATTGAACCCTTAGGACTAAGGAGCTGAGATTGAATTGGTTTATGGGGGTAGCGGAAAGAATCATTGTTTGGCGGTGAGACGATTTTGTGTACTAGGATCATCGGTCGATTGGATCCGATCGACTATGGCCAAAGAGGCGTCAAGTGCTTTGCGAAGTAGGCGATTCTCTGCGAGTATGTGTGCATTGCGTTCCGCATCTGTCATGTTGGCCGTGAAGTTTGACAAGCCGTATAAATCAGCCAGCTTCGTATGGAAAATTCCCAAGTTCCAGGTATAAAATCCCTGTATCTTTTGTAGTGTTTGCCTATGTTGGATTCGTAAAGCGTCTTGTAAAGCAGCTACCGTACGCTGGCCATAATAAGTCGCAGCTTCCTTCATTGTTGAATTATCAGCTCTGTCCAGGCCCGAGAGCTCTAGCTCCACGGTTTGAAGGAGGGTCTCGATAAGCTCTCGCGAGTTGGATGTAAGTGTCCTGTTGTAATTCTGCGATTCTGGGGAGGTGGCGGATAACGTTCTTTGACCAGATGGTGTAGACATTGCGTATGTTGGGAATTTGGCGAGTGCCACAATCTGGCTGTCTTATATATATTAGGACTGATCTAAGTACTCACAGTTGTCAATTGATTGGCTGGAAACGTAAATAAACCAGCAACTAGTCCTGTTTCGGGGTTGTGTAATTAGTTTTCTGTGAATCATCTTTCCTCTCTAATGTACTCACAACCGTAAAATCGCTAAGTCAAGTATGCGCAGCATAAACCACACGCTTGCTTAGTACAGGCGACGGTAATTTCATGCCACGTCTTATCTACAGATAGGAAACTACCTATTATTTGACGGCAATGCTCAATTGGGGTTAGAAGTGTCGCATATTCCTAATATACAAACTCCCTTAGCAGTCTCAATTATGTGTTTCTTAGCAGCAGAATAGAGGCTTCGCTGGTAGATTTACATACAGAGCATATAGTCTACTTCTCACCAATCTTGCCTAAACCCAAAGTTTCGCTAATTCTCTCTAATCCTACCCGTAAATCCTTCTCCGGAATTGAGAAAGACATCCTAACCCAACCGATTTGACCATCTACACCCCCGAAATTCTTCCCCGGAGCCACCATAACACCCGCATGCAACAATTGCTTGACGAAAGCCATTTCCTCGTCCCAAGTCCGAGCGTTCTTGGCCAATTTTGCAAACAGGTGGAAACCCGCATGAGTGGGCAGGTATTCGATGCCCCACTGGTCGAGAGCTTGGGTAAGAAGGGCGTAATTCTTCGCGAGCTGAGAGTTTAGATCTGCAAGAATGGTTGGGAGAGAGGGGGAGCTTAGGATTGCAGTTGTGTAAATGCTACTGAAAATGGATGTTTGGAGGTAGTTGGCAAGCATGCTTCCCTCGAGAACATGGCGGTTGCGGGGTGAAACGAGACATGCCTACTAAGCTTGTCAGTTTTTGTGCAGTTCTTCATTTACGGTAGGGAAGGAAGAAAATGCATTGACATACCATCCTGATACCAGCTGATCCAAAGTCTTTGCTCATGCTATAGATTACATGCACGTGGTTTGCATCTATGGGACTCTCCTCCCCATCATCCACAAGCGCAAGTGCTGACGTGAACTTTTCGTCGCCCTCTCCCCCAAAGGCAGACGTTGCAAACACCTCATCCGAGATATAATGCAGGCCCTTTTCCTGACAGAAAGCCATCAATTCTCGCAGTGTGGATGGGGAATAGCAGCGTCCTATTGGGTTATGGGGGTTGGTCACCAACAACGCCTTGATACGTTTAGGGTCTGGGGCGCTGGCGTATGAAGTCTTCACTTCCGCTACAATATCTGAGGATAGAGCAGTTCGTAAGGACAGACTTGCAGTGGGGATGATGTTCACGTCGGCGCGGAATTTGCTGAAAGCACCATAGCCTCCTGTTTGATGTCAGCTTTGAAAGGGGGGATACAGAGACCCAATACGTACCCCAAAATGGTGACGGCAGCAGTATACTGTCTCCCTCGTCACAGACGGCGTAGAGTAGGGAGTCAAGACAGGTGCTGGCTCCCGCAACTGTAGTCACATGCTCTGGCGTGATCTGAATACGCGAATGGAAGAACTGGTTGAAGAAGGATGAGAACGCAGAGAGCAGCGGGAGACTTCCTCCAATTCCATGAGAATAGCTGAGGTCCTATTGTTCATTGGTGAGTGGAGAACAGAGTATTTGATAAACTTGATATACCATTGCAGATAGGAAAAGCGAACAGAAAAGGGAAGGGATTGACATTGAAGCCAAACGGTCCAGAACAGTATCAGACGTGAGATAGAATGGACATCAAGTCAAAAAGGACACGAACAACATATTCACCTTTGCATCAAAATCCTCGACCACGACCTTCTTCCAAATAGCAACTAATGGTTCGCGAATAAGCCAATTCTCTCCCATAGCCATATCTACATCAACATTCGCAGCCACAGCGTTCAGTCCATCGATCGTTTTAAGTATAGGCAAGAAGTTGGCGACTTTAGGGCGAGACCGCACCGATAGGCCGCTGGACTCCAGATTGGTTTGTTCGGGCATTTTTCAAGCAAAGGAGGATAAAGGTGACTCTCCTTTGACGAGGGGGTGTTTCGAGAAGGATAGTAGACAAGGTTATTCAGGTGCAGTATTTATCAAGGTAGGTTGAAGTTGGATTCTATTTTGATAGGTTAACATCATATTACCTTAGGTAATAATACCAACTCCTGTGCCCTTGAGGCTTGGCTTGAATTGGACTAGCACTACCCGTAATTACAGGTAAATTTAGTAAATCACACTGTGGTGGGGACCAAATGGGATGTCACGTGAAGTGGGGTATGCAGCTAGTACTGCACCGTACCTTATAAAATCGGGCACTTCACTGAATTTGGATCATCATCTATTCTACAACACACTCTTTTATACAGTTTATTTTAATATATACATTTATACAATGATGAAACTATAAGTCAGATCCTAGCCTAGAGTCCGCGGTTGTGTTGTCCCTCCACAGTATTGTTCCCTCCACAATACAAAACCCCCTCAAGCCAGTTTGTCAAAACATCCTAGAACCCCTAATGTACGGCAGTAACCCTGTCGACCGTCACGCGAATTGCTTGTGCAGCGGCAACGAGATCCTTCTCATCTGCTGAACCAGGAATAGGGGTGCGAGCTTCATGCATTATGCTGATATTTGTCTGCGCAGAACAGAAGGCAGCAAGCTTAGGAGCAGAATGAGTGTGATAGTCGTCGTGGACCCCCCAAATATTCGCCGTGGGAATAGAAATGAGTTTGTGTTCCTCAGCATGCTCGAGGAAGGCCAGGTCACCTTTCGCGCAGGTTGCGAAGTCCAAGGGTGCCATGCCAGCGAAGAAGATGGCGCCTCTGAAAGGTGGCTGGTTATCGGTTCCCAGCTTCTGAAGCAAGTTTCCAATCAGACTGGAAGAGATGGAGACTGCCATGACGATATCGAAAGGCCCTTCTAGATCGATGAAGTCTTCGAGATCATTCATAGCCTTCTCGAGGCTCTTGGGCTCCGCTATGGTGAAATAGCCGAAGTAATCATCGGATTCCGGATAGAATCCTTTGAGTTCTGTGCAATCTTGAGTTTTGCTATCAGATATTAGTTGGTGATGGACGTACCAGGAGCCATTGTCACAGGCACTGTGCCATTGACAAAAACCCATTCATAATGTTCGTCTAGTTCATGTCGAAGGGCAGCTGGGAATTGAAGTCAGCTATAGGATCGGCCACCAGCGTAAGTTTTGCGTTCTTACCGGTCTGCGCTTCTAATATCTGGAACATGATAGTTAATTACGTACTACAACCACCCTACGAAAAAATAGGAAGAGACATAATGGAATAATACTAAATTGGCGGACTTACTTTGCTGTTAGAGCCATGACCGTGAAGACATAAGACACGAACGGCCATAATCGAAACTGGATTTTGGTTTGGTTGACACGAGAAGATCTGATAACTGGTGAAGTAGGAAGTCAATAGGTGAAATTACTTTTCCGGTCTTCTGCTGCTAGAATTTGGATTTCGTTAGTGCGGGAGTAGTCTTTCCTTATCTATGTCACCCGTCTGTCGATTTACTATTCACACATGCTTTTGACCATGGGATCCAGCTAAGTTGGACAAGCTGTGGTGCTACAGGTGCTAGTCGTGCATATTGGGCGAGTCGTACCAATACTGCACTGCCCATATAGAATAAGATCATTATGGATATTTTCAAGTTGTCGTACAATTTCCTTGCACAGGACCCCCCCTGAAATGATGCACCGCTGATCATATTACTTAACCTATAAGAAGCCGCATGTATTTAAACTAAGGGGTTACATTGCATCCATGCTTATAGTACAGATTAATTAGGATAGGAGCTCAACTTCCTCATTTGCTTCACCGTATAATAATTCATAAGCATTGGTCATATGTCACTATTGATAGCGTAACAGAAGGATAAATGCTAATTTAATAACATGCAAGGAGCTGCGGAGCTAGGTAGGTATGCGTTATGATATGTCAGATAAGTAAAGTATTTACTATAAATTAATACTACCAGGATAATGCAAGGGATTATAGTAGGAATTAGTATCAGCACTATATCTATAAAACTTTATAAAATATATATACCTACGCTTGTATAAATAGGCATATAAGTATTATAAATAGTATTATATATATTAGCCAAATAGACTCTAATTCGATTATTATCAGATATAAGCCCTTTAGATAGTATAAGATATATATCTTTAAAGTGATAGTAGAGGTATTATAATTAAAGTTTACAAATTTCCTATAAATTTTTACTAATCATAATCAGTTGTCATAAGATTTTAAGGGTCTCAGGACCTCTTTTTAGAATTTTAACCTTAATTTAGAACACCGACCAGCACGAATCGCCTTATACCGGCACTTTCTTCGGCAGATAAGACGATGCTGAAACTCACACCACATTACCAGAATAGGGCAATGATGAACGAGAAAGCTGCAGCCTTAGAGAATCACGAATTTCTTTTCAACCGGGTCTTTTTAAGCCCCCGAAGGATTTTAGTAGAGATCCACATCATTTCTCAAGCTTTATCAGCTAAGACTCTTATGAGGCGAGGCACGTCGGTCTTGTACCACTAATATCCATATGAAGGATAGCTCTATCTAGGCTTTACTTGGTTCTGTAGCATGTAAAATAAGAGGTCCATTTTTTAAATAGTATACGCATTGCACCCCGTATAAGAGTTATCTGCATTCATACCTGTCTTGGTCTTACATCAACCTAGATTCAATTCAGTGGAAGATCAAAACGTGAACGATTAGCCCTATTGGCTATATTAAGCCAGCAACGCCCTTGTTATATTTTCCCCCCAAAGTAGACGCCGTTATAATGCCCGAAAAACTTCCTGCGCTTCGGCCGATGAATGGCGATGATAAAGATACACGAGAAGCCATCGCCATTATTGGCTTGTCTTTTAAATTTCCACAAGAAGCAACCTCGGCCCAGTATTTCTGGGAAATGTTAATGCAAGGCAGAACTGCCAGCACGGAAACTCCAAAGTCACGGATGCATACAGGTGCATTCCGTCTCTCAGGAGGTCGTCAATTTGACAAGGTGAATACTACTTCTTTTATAATTATATTTCGGTACGTTTATGCTAATACAATTTTGAGTTCACAACTAGCAAGGCATGTTTTATTAAAGACGATATCGCAGCATTTGACGCGCCTTTCTTCTCCATTTCTCGCGAAGAAGCGGAAACTATGGATCCGCAGCAGCGCGCGCTTTTGGAGACAACATACCGTGCTTTCGAAAACTGTAAGACTTTTCAGGCCTCCATCAAAACTTCACTGATTCCCAGCAGCTGGCCTACCGATGGAGAAAGTCTCTGGCTCCAAAACATCTGTCTTCGTAGGCAACTTTACGGACGATTACAAAATGATGTATTGTAAAGACCCCGAACAACCATTTCAGTATGGCGCCACCGGCTGCTTGATGTCGGTACTGTCTAGTAGGCTCAGCTGGTTCTTCAATCTAACAGGCCAAAGCCTGAGTCTTGATTCGGCCTGCTCAAGCTCATTGACAGCGGTAGATATTGCATGCCAAAATCTTCTCGGAAAAGAGTCTGACATGGTAAGCCGAGGAAATCTTAGCCTCATATGAGTGAAAAGGATTCTAAGATCTTGCTAACTTAAGTAAAAGAGTATAATAGGCGCTTCTAATTTGATTTTCTCTCCTGATATGATGCTCCTTCTATCGAGTTTCAATGTACTATCTCCCCAAGGTCGCTCTTTTGTTTTTGATGAGAGGGCAAATGGGTATACAAGAGGCGAAGGCCATGCTGTGCTTATTTTGAAACGCTTCTCCGATGCTTTGAATGATGGCGACTGCATCAGGGCCGTGATTCGATCCTCGGGCAGTAACCAAGATGGTCAAACTCCGAATGGAATGGCCCAGCCGAGTCGAAAGGCGCAGGAATCGCTCATTCGACATACATATGAGAAGGCTGGGCTCACTCTTAGTCGGACAATGTTTGTTGAAGCCCATGGTACAGGGACGCGATTGGGCGACGCCGTGGAAGTCAATGCTATTGGTAATTCGTTCAAAAGCAGCCGGGGTGAAGGTGAGAGCTTATATATGTCAGTTGCTCTTTTCCATCCTTGCCTGTTCTTCAAACTCATTATATTGTTAGTGGTGCCGTAAAGTCTAGCATCGGACACCTTGAAGGATGCAGTGGCTTGGCAGGCCTGATTAAAACAGTCTTAGTTCTGGAGCGAGGAATAATACCTCCTAACTCGGGTTTTCAGAAAGCAAATATCAGGATTGATGAAGAGTTCTTACGAATCAAGGTAAAGCGAACTTGTATACTCAGCTTCGAAGGCATTGAAAGATAACCATGTCTTTAGTTTCCTTTGGCTCCCACTCTCTGGCCTACATCGGATCTCAGGCGAGCCTCTGTTAACTCTTTTGGAATCGGTGGATCTAATTGCCACGTGGTACTCGATGACGCCTACCACTATATGCACCTTCGTGGGCTGACTGGTCGTCACAATACTACGAGACACTGCCCAAATCAGATAAATGGGAATTTGAAAAGCCAAAAGAATGGGGATGCAAAGGCTCAAGACAGCTTTCCGCTACTGCTTGTATGGTCAAGTGCTGATGAAAACGGAATCAATCGCTGGGGTAAGCTTTATAAGGACTTTTTCTCCGAGTGCACAGCACAACGTAGCTTATGGGATCAAAGCTACTATCGTAACTTGGCTTTCACTTTAGCTTGCCGACGGAGTATGCTTCTGTGGAAGTCTTATGCTATTATAAGCCCAACCTCAAGGTTACAACTATCAGATACGATCATGTCCAAACCACGATTGACTCCTTCCACATGCCCTAAATTGGGGTTTATTTTTACAGGGCAGGGTGCGCAATGGCCCGGTATGGCTCTGGAACTTATGGGATACCCTGTGTTTCGAAAGTCATTACAGGATGCCGAAACCTACCTCGGGTCACTACAATGCTGTTGGTCTATTAAAGGTAATTGTTTTTCTTCTAGGATATCATATCTCGGCCATTTAACACGTAGTAGATGAGCTTTCCAAAACAGAAGATTATTCAAATATTCATTTGCCGGAATACAGCCAACCAATATGCACTGCAATCCAAGTTGCAATTGTTGACCTCCTGCGAAGTTTCCGTATTTTCCCATCTGTGGTAGTTGGCCATTCTTCTGGCGAGATTGCAGCAGCGTAAGTAGCTAGGTCTCGCATAGGCAGATACAAACAAGGCTGATTATCCTTAGATACTGTGCAGGCTCAATTTCACAGGAAGCCGCGTTGAAAATCGCATACTTTCGTGGTCTCTATACAAAGCTGCTCTCCGAATCGTCGCATGTCCAAGGCTCTATGCTCGCCGTCGCAATATCCGAACCGCGAGCTGCGGCACTTATTGACGAGGTAGCCAAAACCTTTGGAAAACTTGGCTTGTGGATAGCTTGTATTAACAGCAAAACAAATATCACTATCTCAGGGGACAGGGATCAAATCGAAGCCCTCGAACTTCTGCTTGACGAAATCGGACAACCCAAGCAAAGGCTCAAAATAAGTGTGGCCTATCACTCGCCACACATGGTGCCTGTAATAGAGTTGTATAAAGAATCGATCACCAACATTGACACGCCTAAAGAAACAATATCCTGCCCACCCATCATGCTTTCCAGCGTGACAGGACAAGTTTTATCACCAGAAAAGCTCAATTCTAGTGATTATTGGATACAAAATCTCCTGTCGCCTGTCAGATTTGGCGACGCCGTGTCCCCGGTTTGCGTGGGTTCAAGAAATGAACCTAGAGCCAGCCTTGACCGAAGTCATAGAAGAACAACGTTGGTCGATTTTCTGATTGAAGTAGGGCCCCACTCCGCACTGCGAGGACCTGTGCGTGAACTGCTCGAAGAATGTTCAAATCAAGGCCGGACAACTTATCTTAGTGCAATGACCCGAGGAGTATCTGCTGCAGAAACGTTACTTAGTGTTGCAGGTCAGCTGCATTGTTCTGGGTATACAATGAACTTCACTGCCATCAACAATCCAGACAAGTCAATGCAAGGTATTCAAATCTTGACAGATTTGCCCGAGTATCCTTTTGATCATGCTAAGAGCTATTGGTTGGAAAGCAGACTCAGTAAGAATTTTCGTTTTGCAACACATACTAATAACGTTTTCCTGGGGAAGCCCGTTTCCGACTGGAATCCTTTGGATGCGAGATGGCGGAATTTCATATCGATATCTGCCTTTCCGTGGGTAATGGATCACAAGGTATGGTTTGTCACCTCCATCGACCAATAGCTCCTGATTATATGCAGATCCAGAATCAATATTTATACCCTGCTGCCGGAATGTTAACAATGGCATTGGAAGCGGTCAGGCAGACTGCAGGTTCCGAGGACAATGTTCGTGGATACTTGATCAAAGAAGCGTCATTTCATACTCCTTTGATCATTCCTGCTAAAGGGTCTATCGAAGTACAAATATCACTCCGACCGGAAAACAGCAAGCGCTCTCGGGAAAATCAAATAAACTGGTTCAACTTCAGGATTTACTCATTTCAAGACTCAAATTCCATCGAACATTGCTTTGGGAACGTTGGGGTCGAATACAGCAGAAAGGCTAATGGGGTAGTCAAAGACAGAAAGGATGAAGACGACTTCCTGCACTACCAAAGCATACAGACATCTACGGAGAAAGTGTCCTGTCATCAGATATCCCCAGAAATTCTCTATAATTCTCTGAAATCTGCAGGGTACAACTATGGACCTCAGTTTCGAGTGCTAGAGACTATAATTCATGGTCCACGTACCTGCTCGGCTACGATCACTATATCAAATGACAGATCATGCAACTTGCATACTATCCATCCAGCCACACTTGATGCTTTTATGCAAGTATTGTTGGTATCTTGCATTGGGAAAGACTTATGTGTATCAAGCTTGAAAATTCCTACTCACATCAAAAGCCTGTGGATATCGAATAGGATTTCGAAAGTGCCTGCATCCAGTCAAGAGACGAATATTTTAAGAGCTTCAGCTGATCTGACTTTGGAAAGTGTCTCCTCTTGCCAAGGGAATGTTTATGTCCTCGACACTAAGCAAGGTTCTGTTTTCGCAAAGCTGGAAGGCCTCGAAGCCACACTGGCTGCAAGCACAAGGTTGTCAATAGGTGGCATTCCCCCCAAAGACCCTCTCACGAACATGTGCCATCGCATTACTTGGATGCCCGATTTCACCTTACTTTCAAATAAAGAGCTCTTCCAGTACTGCAAAGAAATGCAAACTATCAAGCCTGATCTAGTCCAACAGTTTGAACAGCTTGATTGCTTTCTGTACCTCGCTATACACAGAACAAGTCAGTTGATAAAGGATATACATACATTTCCAAACAAAACTGTCTCGAGATACGTCGATTGGATCTGCCAGCAGGATCGTTTATACGAAGCAAGTTCAATGCCTAACTTCCGATTAGAATGGAAATTACTGCGTGAAAATGATGAGTACTTTAGTGATATCTGCTTAATAATGCAGAAAACCAGCAACCTAGGCCACCTCTGTTTACGCACCTGGCAAAGCATGCCTCAGTTACTGCGGGGCGAAGTTGACCCTCTCAGTTTGCTTTTCCAAGACGAGCTGCTCTCTGATACATACAAAGAACTCCACGAGACAAGTAACTGGCTTTCCAGCTTGGGGGATATTGCCACTCATCTCGCACATCTGGAAAGCGGCATGAAGGTTCTCGAGGTTGGAGCCGGCACGGGGGCCACATCACGTGTACTTCTCGAAGCTTTGTCTTCGCAAGCCCAATCAGGTTTACGACATGTTCAATATTCACAGTACGATTTTACTGATATTTCTTCTGGTTTCTTTGAGCAAGCAAAGAAGGAATTTCAGGAGTCCAAGCGCCTTAAATTTCTTACGCTCGACATTGAAAAGGATCCGGGTAGTCAGGGGTTTGTATTGGGCACTTACGACCTGATTGTTGCATCGCTTGTAAGTCGCTTCCAAATCGTGCTTGATATGTAATATGTTTACTCTTAGTAATAGGTTCTACATGCAACAAGAGCCCTTAGTGTTACTCTGAAGCATGTTCGATCTTTGCTTCGCCCGTAAGTGGCGCTCTTGATACTTGTACACGACTATTTTACTAATATATGTGCCGGGCAGTGGCGGGAAACTTCTTTTATTGGAATTCGTAAGACCCGAACTGTCAAGATTCGCATTCTCTATGGGACTTCTACCTGGATGGTGGCTTAGTATGTTCACTCCGCTCTGCCTAGTAACTTGATACTTACATATCTACAATAGGTTCAGAGAAATTCCGACTGTCGGGGCCTCTTATAGACAGCTCAAAATGGAGTGACCTGCTCCTCGAAGCAGGGTTCTCTGGAAATGACATTGAGCTTAAGGATTTCGAGAGCAATAATTGTAGCCAGATGTCCTTAATACTCACAACCGCCACAGAAGTCTCAAAACCAGAGGGCCATACGGTGAAACAGGAAATAGTAATGATAGCGCCAGAATTAGAAACCTCACAACTCGACATCAGCCAAACAAACGCTCATCTCGAAATTAAGGGATACAAAGTCACTCGCACGACATCCCTGAAGCAAGCATTGGCCTCTAGCAACCCGGATGCGGCGTACCTCTGTATGATAGAGCTTTTTCAACCATTCCTGAGGGACATGACAGCCGACCAATTCGCGTCCCTTCAAAGATTACTCCAAGCTGCCAAAACCGTGATATGGGTTACTAGAGGCGGTGGACCGAATGCACATCCAGACTACGCTATGATTGATGGGCTGAGCAGGGTTCTCAGAAATGAAAACAGCCAACTATCTTTTGTCGTTTTGGCTTTCGAAATAGCAATACACCTTACGAAAACTCAAATAGAGAAGCTCGGCGCTGTGCTGGAGAAGGCGCTCTATGGGACCGTCTCTAAGGATGGCGAAAACACTTTCATTGAGTCGAATGGTCGACTGCAAATTGGGAGAATCATTCCAGCCGATGAATTCTCTCAACCAGCCCGCTCTCGGTCTACTAAGCCGATGATGAAGACAATGCAATACTCTGATACAGGGTCAACGAGTCTCGCAATGCAAGATATTGGAGTACTGGACAGCTTTTACTTCCGCCCGCAGACCACCCCTGAAACATTGTTACCAATGGAAGTCGAGATCGAAATTCGAGCCGTGGGACTCAACTTTCTCAATGTTCTTGCTGCTACTGGCATCGTAACAGAAAGATCTTTCACCCATGAATGTGCCGGTGTCGTGGTACGTGTTGGCAAAGGTTGCCAGAATTTCCAGCCAGGTGATAGAGTATGCGGATGGGGGACCGAAGTCTTCAAGTCCCATGTTCGTTTGAACTATGAGTGTGTGGCGAAAGTTCCTAAAAATTCTTCCTTTCCTGAAGCAGCGTGCTTACCGTTCTCTTTTCTCGCGGCATATTATATTCTTGATCTGGTACGAGCACGGAGAGGTGAGTCGATCTTGATTCACTCTGCAGCTGGAGGACTAGGTCAGGCTACCATCCAGATGTCTCGAATGCTAGGTTTGTCCAACATATTCGTCACTGTGAGTTCAGCCGAGAAGAAATCACTGCTTATCGATACGTATGGAATTCCGGAGGATCACATATTTTTCAGCCGGGATACGGATTTTGCTCAAAGCATCAAGCGTATCAGCACTACCGCTGTTGACATTGTGGTCAACACCCTTTCCGGCGAAGGTCGAGAAGCCTCTTGGGATTGTGTGGCGTCTTATGGGCGATTCGTCGACCTTTCGAGGACAGACCGTTCGAGTTCAAGTGTCCGAATGCGGAACTCTGCTGCTAACGTATCCCTTTTCGCCGTCGATATGATCAACCTTATATCCGAACGTAGAGAAATACTCTCGGTGCATTTCAAAAAGGTGATTGAATTATTCGAAGAGAGAAAGCTTTATTACATCAAACCCTTAGGGGTATATTCAGTGGAAAATTTAGGAGAAGCTCTTGGACATCTAAGAAGTGGGAAGAGTATGGGAAAAGTTGCCGTGGTGCTAGACAAACAAGCTTCTGTACCAGTGGGTTATATTTGCATCTGTAAATAGGAAGATTTGATGCGCTAACAAGATAGAAGGTTGCTATACGACCAACAGAGCATTTCAATCTGGCAGGAGCCAAATCATATCTCATCTCTGGCGGACTTGGTGGCATTGGTCAAATGGTCGCTAGATGGCTGGTCGAGCAAGGGGCCCGGCACCTAATTCTCCTGTCTCGTTCAGGTCCCACAGGGCATGATACTGCCAGTTTTCTTCAAGAACTCGAAGACGACGGGGTGATAGTCAAAACACCCGCCTGTGACGTCTCGGACGCGGAGGCGTTGCAAGCCTTGCTTGAGCAGTACTTGGTAGAAATGCCACCTATCAGAGGCTGTATCCAAGCATCTATGGTGTTAGCAGTAGGTTTACTAAGCTCTCGTCCTTGCATGGAAGTTATCATTCCGACTTCTAACATATTCTGCAATAGGACTCTCTTTTCGACAATATGCCTTTCCTATCCTGGGTTTCTAGCACCGCGCCTAAAACTAACGGCTCATGGAACTTACATACACTTTTACCTTCCGATCTTGAATTCTTTGTGTCTTTTTCCTCCTTGTGTGGTACCTTTGGCCAAGTAGGCCAAGCTAATTATGCCGCTGGAAACACTTTCCAAGATGCCCTCGCCCGCTATCGTACATCCCTTGGTCACCGCAATAGCTACGCCCTCGACCTAGGCATCGTCAGCGGTATCGGTTACCTTTCGCGCAACAAAGAAATCACCGAGCGTCTCATGTCCAGCGGGCAATTCCTAACTATCACCCCAGATCACCTGCGGTCCTTGCTTGACACTTGCATTAGGAAGAAGCGACAGCCATCCTCCCCTACTAGAATTGTTTTGGAGGAAAGCCAGATACTAGTCGGGCTGCAAACTCCTCACATGAAACAACAAAGGTCCCCCCTTTTCAGACACCTATACCTCTACCAGGAGTCCTCCAGTAACCCTACCACCTTCGCAGCCCCAGAGCTAGTCGGCCTCAAATCCCGCTTCCTCGCTGCCGCACCATTAGAAGCAGCACTCGTGATTGCGCATTCGCTCCGCACTAAAGTCGCCCACTTGCTCTCTACATCTGCCGCATCCCTAACAAACCACGATATCGACATCTTCCAGCCGCTTCTTAACTACGGCGTTGATTCACTTCTTGGTGTAGAGCTGCGGAATTGGTTGGCGCGGGAATTCGCTGCTGATATTCCTATATTTGAGATTATGGGCGGTGCAAGTGCAATTGGGATTGGAAGTAGTATAGTTAAATTGAGTAAGCTGAAAGACAATAGCTAGTATAATAATTTAATATTAAGAATTAATTTCTATTTATTTAACTTAATTTAAAGTTATAGCTTATTAGAATTAGTACTAGCTTACTAGAAATGGATTTCTATATAGGTTTTAATTATAATTCTATATAATTCTATTTTACTAGTTTAAATTATTAATAGTTAATATTTAAATTTAATTATAAAATATATCTAATATAAAAGTATATAAATACTAGTAAGTATTAAGATAATATATTAAGAATATATATAAGTTATATTATATAAGAGTCAGATGATAGAGAATCACAATTTAGAGAGAAAGAACAATATTACTATATTCATAAGCTAATATCTAGGGATTAAAGAGGTCTAGAAGTGAAAACCCTTGAATATATAAGATCTACAGGTATGAAAAAGAAGGCGGATTTTACGCATAGGCTATACCTACCTAAAACGCGGACTTTTAGATATAATAATATATAATACTATATAAATTATTACTATATAGCACGCATACAAGTCCAGATATGTATTATACTAAGAGATTGCATGATTATAGACGTATAGATAGTTAAATAACATAAAATTAGAGGGGGATTCTTTTTTTGGTGGTTGAGGCCCATGCACAAAATCCGCTCTTTTTATCGTACATGTAGAGGTACCTCGGCGAGGTCGGGTACCTCTGTTTTTCGGTGGTGGTGGAAGTGCTCGGCGAGTGGACCTGTTCATTTTAATATGTTACGTAATGCCTCTCTAAAGTAGCTAGCGTAACCCGACTTATCGTTCTTTCAAGTCGACTTAGAGTAATCCAGCTTTCTCCATAAAATTCAGAGTAGCGGCTTCTTCGGCCACGTTGAGATCATTACAAGGTTCTTGGGATTTGCAAAATGATCGTGCGTATTAAGATTGACTGAAAAAAGAACTAGTTGCTAAGCCTATGATCTTCCTAGATTAACAGGCCTTTCACCATCCCGGTCTAAACACACCCACTCTAACGGATGCGAATATCCTCATCTCATCTCATCTACCGATCTCATGTACGATGTCACCCTGAATCATGAGCCTATGCTTGTCGTGCCATCTCGTCCAGCGATCCAGCCACGGCCAAGGTTGGAAACGGGAGGCTGTAACTCCCTTGAATACTAGATACCAACATAGAGGTATATCGATAGGTGCTCAAGGCTTCACGCATCAGGAACCGGAATACGCAAAGATGGTATAGATTATTTAAGTCCAAGTACCCAGCCGGCGTTCATTAAACAAGTTCATTTGCGGCATAGACTCAACGTGCTAGAGGCCTTGGATGTGGTCACTTTTGGAGAAAAGAGATTTCCTAGAGTATCGGTCACGAGGATTGATCATCTGACTAAAGATAAGCTTGTACCGTTAGGGACTACTTCAAATGTGCCTTCTGGCCTTAGCGCGGAGGATCTTCATAATTAATATACCCAAGTTTAAATACGCAATAGGGGTCAAATATATTGGCTACTGGGTACAAGTCAGTGGGATATCAGATATCATTTGCACATTCGTACTGTACTAGCCCATGGCAGGCAGTCAACCGTTCCACATCTCCGTGATCGAGTGCTATATGCGAGGCCCCAGATGTAGCAAAGCAGATACAACTTCCTCGGCAGTAAAGTCGGATATTGTGCCGTGAGTTAAACCTTCCATTTCATACTCCTCCATGGATACATAACGAGCTTGTAACAGGTCCTATATATTGCTCCTACCCGTTGCATCTTTCAGGTGAATTCTCAACTTCATCCCATCTCCTAAGCCTCAGTCGGCATCCAAAATGTACAACAAGTCTTGCTATATCCTCGTTCTAATTGCTTCATCGCAATGGTACCAGGTTCATAGCTCACTGCTTAGTGGAGCCACCTTATTCGTCGGCGGCAAGTCCCCTATTGTAACAACTAGCTATGCTCAATTTCAGGGTAAAGACGACGACATAACGGGAACCTCAAACTACCTAGGCATTCCATATGCATCGGCCCCAAGATTCGACCACTCGGTGATTGTTGATCAGCCAGTTTCGGGAATTCTTAGTAGGCCACCATATTTCTTCGTTGTGATGTATACTGAATAGTGCTAAACTTCCTCGTCTCAGATGTCAGTGACTACGGTCCAGCATGCCCACAGCATGAGTTAGTCTCGGAGTTTGCTCCAAACGACCTTGGAATAGGAGCCCTCGGAGGTTTGATCGAGTTCGGTCTATCCCCAGTTCTCAAGCAGGCGGAGGATTGTCTGTCGATCAATATCCAACGTCCCCAGAACGCGACCGAGGGCCAAAAACTGCCAGTTTTGATGTGGATTCACGGTGGTGGCTTTGAGTCCGGCGCTTCGAGTTCTGTGTTTTCAGAGCTGTCTGCCCTTCCCGGTGTTCTCTACCAAGGCGCAAACATCGTGAAGCGCTCTGTCGAGATGGGACAGCCAATCATCGTCACATCCATCAATTACCGCCTGAATCATTTTGGCTTCAGTGCGTCACAGGAATTGGCAGATGCTGGATTGCTCAATCTCGGTCTAGAGGACCAGCGGAATGCCATGAGATGGGTCAACAAGCAAATTGCGGCATTCGGTGGCGATCCGGACAAGGTAACCATCATGGGAGAGTCAGCAGGTTCCTGGTCGGTTAGCGGACATCTCGTGGCAAATGGCGGTGACAACGAAGGTCTCTGTAAGTGTAGATTCATATCCCTAACTCTCTGTACAGCAAGCCTGGCCGGGCTTGTTTTCGGTGCTGACTGTGAAATCAAGTCAGAGGAGCTATCGCCATGAGTGGAGGCCCAGTCAAGGTTCAGGGCCCTGAGCGTCAACAGGCTACCTTCGATAACCTGGCGGAATTTGTTGGGTGTGGAGCTACTAAAGGAGCCGCCAAGATCGACTGTCTGCGTGCTGCTCCATACGAGAAGATCTACGAACAACTTCAAACGATAAATTACTTCCTTGGATATCGCAGCTTAGCATCCACCTGGACGCTTCGACCGGATGGGAAACTCCTCACGGAAAGCCCGGATGTTCTGGTCGACAAGGGAAAAATTGCTGATGTACCTGTCATCATCGGGGACATGAAAGAGTAAGTGACTTTCGTATTCTGGCGTTAAGTCTTTCACACTGCTGATAGCCCGGTGTCATTGCAGTGAAGGTACTCTCTTCTCCCTTGTTACTGCACTCAATACCACCACCACAGATGAGGTTATCGACTATTTCAAGACATATTGGGTAAGTGCCGCGGCATCCCATATTGAGCGCGTTGCTAACTCCTAAGTAAAGTGGCCCAACGCAACTGAAGCACAACTCGAGAAGATCATGGATCTCTACCTAATGAACCCCATCGACGGAACTCCTGTCGGAATTGGTCCGCAATTCCAACGTCTTTCCGAACTCGTAGGAGACTACAGCTTCCAGGCTCAGCGGCGGCAGATTCTCGACAAGATTACTGCTCCAAAATGGACTTATATTATTGAAACGGAAATTCCAGCATCTGTCCTTGGGGAAGGTAACATCGGGAATCTTCTTACCGACACTGGCCTCACAAATGTGCCCATCCTTGGTTCTTTCCATGCTGCAGACGTTTTTCTTAACTGGTTCGGCACAATTCCAGAGGCCGTTAGCAGAAATACTTATCATTTGATGGGTGTACTTGTTGCATTTACCCATAACTTGGATCCCAACACTGCCGGCTTGGAGGATGTCCCTAATTGGCCACAGTACGACTCATCCAAACGTCAAGCAATGAGTTGGAAAGAGGAAGGTGACATTACTGTCATCACGGACAATTTCAGGTCAGAACCGATGGATTACTTGAACGAGATCAAGGACTCTTTGCGCATCTAGATAGGATTATCTTATGCAACCCCCGGACCTTAATACAATGAGGGGTCTTATGCTCTAGCTATTATAATATAGCATTTTGTAAAGAAAGGCTTTAATTAATTGGCTTGCAAGGCTTGCTTATTAATTGTTTTAAGACTTAGAATAGCATGTTACAAATAATATTATGATAGAATTCAGAAGAAGTCCACATGCATGAGATTGGATTCCTTTAGCACATTACAAATGACCCCAATTTGGCACAGATGTGCCAACGCTTCGATCGCCTCAATGTTGATAGTTCCTTATGCTTTAATCAAACCTCAATCGTTGAGGTATCGCTTTTAATATCACTAGGGAAACACTTTGTCCATTGGAAAATCGAAAACATAGTCTTCCTTGAAAATCAGGAAAGAAAATAAACATCGATGCTAGCCAACGCCACTCAGACACTTGCATTTTGACGACAGATATAATCCAGAAGGGAGAAAAATACCACAGAGAGAGAAAGAATCGAAAAAACAGAGCTTCAGATAGTTCACCATCACCCAACGGCACACTTGCTCCAGTGGATCAAATCTGATAACGCTAAAGGAGAACACACAAATAGAGCCAAGATGGTGGGCAGTTATTGTTTTGCGATGTCCATAACGTGGACTTTTGAATAAAGATCATAAAATACGCATACTTACTAGAACAATTTCTCCCTCGCTGGTTCCATTCCATTTTGAACGTGAGAAGCTGCTGCGTTAGCCTAATCCAAGGGTGAGCATACCCGAGTTAATAGTGAGCATATCTAAGTCGTAAGTAAGCCTAGGTAAGCACGCTCTGAGTTGGCGAGCGTAGTGGGTACTTAAGAGCCAATATTGGCTGCTTGTACGTCCGGCGACATCTCATTGCCAAAATTTGCTTAAAAAGCCGCCTCTGCTCGCTTATTCTATACGTTCCTTCATACTTAGGATTAGGATTTTTGCGGGGACTCTTAGGCTTAGTAGCTAATAGAATTTCATTTTTATAAAATCTTAAATTTTTAACTATACTATTTTATCTATGCCTTATTCTATCACTTTTCCTAAATGCGTAAAATCTATATAAAATTATATATAAATATATATAAGATCTAATTTTAAAGTAGTAAGTATTTATTAAGATTATTACTATATAATTATAATAACTTTATTAAGCTATTTTATTAATTTCAAAATAGATAGTATATATAGTTTTAAAAACTAACTACTTATATTTTTACAACTAATATTATATATAGTTTTAAAATAATAGATCTTTTAATTATAAAACTATCTTTAATATAGTATTTTTTTTTCTTTTATTATTCTAACTAGCTAAATAAGTATAATAAATATTATAAGATAAGTTCTAATAGTTATATCTTTCTTTTTTACTCTATATCTATCTTAGTAGGGTTAGGGTTAGGGTTAGGGTTAGGGTTAGGGTTAGGGTTAGGGTTAGGGTTAGGGTTAGGGTTAGGGTTAGGG
>JAFEVB010000040.1:0-15904 GCA_032629725.1 Gremmenia infestans | reverse complement strand
GTACGAAAAAATATTAAGATAAAACAACCAAGCATAAAACTAAATCACAAAAAGCTAAAGCTGTTTAAAATCAAATAAATTATAGGACTAGTCAACTACAAATTAGCACTACCTAGGATAATAAACATATATCTAGTATTCCATATATCCTTCCTTAAACCAGTACTACTAGGGGCGCTACCTGCGCCTATTACGGAAATCCAACTAGTTAACTCTAACGCTGAATATAAGGTCGAAGTAATACTAGACTATAAACGGGTTAGAGGAAGTATTAAGTACTTAGTTAAATAGATAAACTACCTACACTTAGAAAACACCTAGGAGCTAAGAATAATACTTAGGGACCTTAAGATATTTACAGACTATTAAGATTAGCACCCTAACCTAACTAGAACGGGTCTAAAGGATTATATGCAGCTAGTAATATAATAAAAGCAGGGTTGCTAAAAGGGTTAGAACTAAGTAAAGAACTACTAGCAAGAAAGTCAGAAATAGAAGCAGGCAGAGTTCCCTGCTTACGCCGCCTACTTTCCTCCTTCTTAACCTTCTTCTTCTCCTTTAGAGCGTTAAGCTTATTAAGGGTTTTAAGGCCCTGGCGTAATATATCCTAGGCATAGCATTTGAACTTAGACTATTGCTAGTTAAGGCGTAATAGTTTTAAGAGCGTCTTCTACCTTTTCTGCTCCAGATAAAGTTCTTTGCGCTCTAGTATAGACTAGTCCGCAAGCAATAGCCTATAGATATCGCACTTTATTTTTAACTTTACGCAAGCACTACATTTGCCTAAACTAGAGGATTTAGATATAATATACTCTAAGCTTTAGAATTTATAATAAGTGCACTTTATATTAATAGGATAGCTAGAAAAGACAATTCGGTTGTAAAGAATAAAGCGCTCTTTATCTTTAATGCTGCAAATAGGTAGTATAATAAGAAAGAAAAAAAGCTATACTATAAGAAAGATATTTTCCTATATTATACTTAAGCGTAGAGGCTACGCTAACTAAGAGGGGAATAGTATTACGAATATAATATATAACTAAGAGACCTTAGGCTTAGTATCTAACTTTAGATATAGGAGAACCCTTAGTAGGAACAGATTTTCCTTATATAAGCTAGAAACGTTCTTCTAGTATATTAGTTATATGATAGACCAAGGAGGACCGTAGGGATCCTCGCGGCCTATTAGGATCCATCAGGATCTAAAGACATAACGGTTCTATATAAGACTAGGTTGTTACCTATTAGATAGAAGCTTTATGCTTAACTTAAATAGTATTTCCTAATATATACTTATTACTTTATACTTTATAACAAGCTATACTCCTAAGTATAGCAACTAGTAATCTATTAATAGATATTAATATTAACCTAACGATAACTTAGGTCTAGGGACCTACTTAAGTCATAAGACTTACCCTAGCACTACGTAGGCTAGGCGATCGTTATATAACACTTGTTTAGAACTAAGGCAGCAAAGGTTGTCTATATAATTAGTTACCTTTAGAGCGTAGCCTTTAACTAGGTTAAGACCTATATTAATAACTTTATAGCAAATAAACCAGTTAGGGGCAAGTTATAACTAGAGCAAGAACCTTAACTTAGGCTATATTTATAAGCTATAAGGCATTTAAGAAAAACATCCAATAAGTCTTTAGCGACCTTAAATAGCAAAGTACAGCCAAATAGAAAGCTATAATAATTAAAGCAGAACAAGTTAGCCTCTAAGTATATAGCTAGGTTCTAGTAGTATTTAAACATAGCAGAATAGAGCAACCGCGCCCTAACTAGCTAGTACTACGTAGGACTAAAGGACTTTATTAAGGATAAGCTAACTAGAATAGACTAACTAAATAGTTTCGCTAAAATAATTAAGGAAGCGGTTAAGATTAATAACCGATTCTTTAAGAGGTCCCTTAAATAGAAAAGGATCTATAACTTTAGTAAATAATTAAGGAAGATAGGATTAATAGTAAGGAAGGATTAGGAGGGACCTAATAGAAATTAACGCTGCTTACTAGAAGCTAAACCTACTCTCTAAGGAGAAATAGGATAAGTAATATTAAAAGGGACTTTGTTTTAAGTATAGATTGCCTAGATACCTAGTATCCTCTTATAAGCAGAAGAAAAGGAAAAGGACCCTAAAAGAAATAAAATATAAGCGCGGCTATATAAACCTTAGGTATAGTATTACAACTAGACCCTAAGGGTAGAAGTATAGCATGCAACTACCTAAGTATAAAAGCTAGGAAATAAACGCAGAAAGAGAAAGCAAGCCTATCTTAGAATTCTATAAACTAGCTACCTAATATAGATAAAGAATAGATTATAGCTAGTAATAAGCTTTCTGCAGGAAAACTAGTAGGAACCTAAAGAGAGGGATAAACCGGCCTTTAAAAGGACTTCTAGCTAGGAATAGAGAAACTAGAAAAAGGCATATACTATATAGTTATATACTAAGATATATAACAAGTTATCTTTAGAGCACCTTAACGGCCTAGGATTATTAAAGGCATCCCTAAAAAGAAGATACTAAGGCTAAACTTAATTATAGAGCTAGGAGACGTCTAGGAAATTACTAGTAAAAGGTTAGGCAAATATATTTAAAGGAAAACAACTTTTCCTTTATTTCCTATAAACCTAATGATTTTTGCCTAGTAATATATTAGTAATAAAGCATAAAGCACGTTCGCGCTAAATACCCTATACTAACTAATAAGGTAGGAAAGCAGTTACTAACTATAGGAAAACCAATTTATAAGATATAAAGTCCTAGAAAAAAGATAACTAGGAAAGCAAGTGGCGGCTATAGGGGGCCGAAACCATATAACGCTAAACGCTATACTAGAGAAAAGAAGCTATAGGTTATGCTTAACTTTAGTGCGCAAAGGAACTTTATCTTGCTAGAAGCCGTAAAGAGGCTTAATATACTAATATAAAAGAAGGAGAAACCCTACCTACTTACTATTATTAATAGGATAGCAATTAAAATAAATGGAGAGATAGTTAAGTATAAGACTATACCTATATAGGTAACTATTAGAGGTTACTAGGAGGAAATCAGCCTAGATATAATCCGTATTAGAGATAATTAGGCTATTTTTAGTATTTCTTAGATTAGATAATATAATCTAGAAATCAACTAGGAAACTTATAAAGTAAAGTTTACCTAATATAGCTATGCATTAAAATAACTATATAGCTATAGAGAGGTTAGCGCTACCTTTTATAACGCGCCAAGGCACGCAATCTAAGGCCCTCTACTAGATAATATAAAGGTTGAAAAAGAGATACTAGTATAGTATAAAGAAGTTCGAACAGATATTTAATAACCTATAAAGTAAGAAAGCCTTACCTAAATATTAACTATAGGACTATAAGATACTACTTAAGAAAGATATAAACCTTCTTAGGAACTACTTCGCTAGTATAGTAAAGAAAAGATAAGACTATAAAGAGAGTATATTAATAAGGCGTTATCTAAGAGATAGATAAGGGAGTTGCACTCCCTATTAGAAGCGCTAATGCTATTTGCAAAGAAGAAAGACAAACGGATCAATTTTGTATTAACTACTAAAAGTTAAATAAGATAACTATAAAAAATCAATACCTACTACTATAAGCAGATAATATGCAAAACCGTCTAAGAAAAGCGGTAATCTTTATATAACTGGATATAAGAGACGCATATTACCTAATCCGTATTATAAAGGGCAAGGAATAGAAAATAGCATTTCAAACTAGATTTAGTTACTACAAGTACTAAGTTATACTATTTAAGCTAACTAACGCCCTAGTAACTGTTAAGAAGTTAACTATAACGCGTTAAGGGCTTTCTTAGACAGGTTTTATATATATTACCTTAATAACATACTAGTATATTTAGATAATAAAGGAATAGCATATAGGATATATAATATAGGTCTTAGAAGCACTTATAGCAAAAGGATTCCGCCTAAAGCTATCTAAGTATAACTTCTATATAAAAGAAATTACCTTTCTAGGCTATATAATTACGCTAGGGAAAATCGGCCTAGACCCTAAAAAGGTCCAAGCGATTATTACCTAGGAAACGCTAACTATAGTTAAATAAGTGCAATCTTTCCTAGGATTCGCAAACTTCTACTAGAAGTTTATTAAGTTATATTTAAAGAAAGCTCTACTACTTATAGACCTAATAAAAAAGAGAAAGAGTTTAAATAGATAGATAAAGCGGAAAAGGCATTCTAAGAGCTAAAGCAGGCCTTTATAGAGGAACCTATCCGCTAGAACTTCTAGCTAGAACTTAAGTTAATAGTAGAGATAGACGCGTTAGATAGAGTAATAGAGGGAGTACTTATATAGAAATATAAGATAGCAGCTAGTATCTAGTAGCGTACTACTTTAGAAAAATAATATCTATAGAACTTAACTATAATATATATAATAAGGAACTCCTAGTAATAGTTAAAGCATTATAGGAATAGAGGGTTTACCTTTAGAGAGCTAACTTCCTAGTAATAATTCTTACTAATTATAAGAATCTTATTAGCTTTACTATAACTAAAGACTTAAATAGGCGACAGATAAGATAGGTAGAGACACTTGCTACCTACGACTTATAAATTAAATACGTAAAAGGGATAAAAATGCACGCGCTAACGCACTAAGTTAGAAGCTAGAATATAAGGTAAAAGAGGAAATAAAGGGCATTGCGATTTTCTAGAAAGATAGTAATAACCTTATCCTAAATAAATAATAAATCGCAGCGGTAACCTATATTAATAGCGACCTATTTATAGATAAAATCAGATTAGCATATAAAGGGGAACATAGTAGCGAAAGCATCTCGTAATACTTCTAGAAGAATATAAAGAGGCTCCTACTATATAAAAATAAGATATATATCCCTAAAAGCATCCGAAAAGAATTTATTAAGAAATAACATAAGCTACTAGCTTACGGATATTAGGGAAATACTAGAACCTAGGAAAGGCTCTTATGGAGATACTATTTCCTAGGTATGCAAATAATAGTTAAGAAGGTTATTAGTAAGTGCAATACTTATATATAGAATAAGGTATTATAATATGCCTTATATAGTATAATGCAATTACCTAATATGCTAAAGACTCCTTAGATATCTATTGTATAGAACTTTATAGTTAAACTACTACTATCTAAGAATCTAATAATAGAAGTAGAATATGATTCTATCCTAGTTATTATAGATAGGTTAATAAAATACACCTATATAATACCCTATAAGGAGTTAAGTATAGCTAAAGACTTAGCCTAGGCATTTCTCTAAGTAGTAGTAGTAAACTATAGCGCGCTAAAAGAAATTATATTAGATAAAGATTAGCTTTTTACTTTAAAATTCTAGATAGCATTTATAGCTTTGCTAGGTATTAAAAGGAAGCTATTAATAAGTTTTTACCTATAAACTAATAGATAAACTAAATAGATAAATTAGATAATAGAAACATATATCTAGTATTATATAAACTATAAGTAGAACAACTAGGTAGGACTTCTACTACTTACCTAGTTTGCATATAATATATTAGCTGCGGAAAATATAAAGATCTTACTAGCATACGCGAATTATAGTTATAACCCTAAGGCCTACTACTCTATAATAACCTTAGAAGTAGACAACTAATCCGCGACTATACAGATAGAAAACCTTAAAGCACTTTAGAAGGAACTAGCTAGCGATCTAGTATTCTTTATAAAGAAAGCAGCGTTATACTATAATAGAAAACGTAGTATAGAACCTACGCTTAAAGAAGAGGATAAGGTCTACCTAATATGAAGAAACATTAAAATAAAACAACTAAGTATAAAACTGGATTATAAAAAGCTAAGGCTGTTTAAAATCAAGCAAGTTGCAGAACTAGTTAACTACGAATTAGTACTACCTAGAACAATAAATATACATCTAGTATTCTATATATCTTTTCTTAAACTAGCACTACTAGGGGCGCTACCTGCATCTATTACAGAAATCCAACTAGTTAACCCTAACGCTAAGTATAAGATCGAAGCAATACTAAACTATAAGCAAGTTAGAGGCTATACTAAGTACCTAGTTAAATAGATAAACTACTTATACTTAGAGAACACTTAGGAAATAAAGGCAACACTTAAGAGTCTTAAGATATTCGCAAACTACTAAGATTAACACTCTAACCTAACTAGAACAAATCTAAAGGATTATACGCCGCAAAAGATATAATAAAGGTAAGGTTATTAAAAAGATTAGAATAGAAAGAAAAGCCGTTACTAGACCTAATACTAGAGGAAGCAGGCAGGCCCCTATACTTGCGCTTCTTCTTTTTACGCTTTTTCCGCTTTTTCTCTTTAAGAGCATTAAGCTTATTAAGAGAATTTAAACTAGTAGTAATTATACGCTGCTTTTTTTCATCTAACGCCTCTTAAAGTTTCTTAAGTCGCAGGATCTTTATAAAAGCCTTAGCTTTCTTAGTATAAAGTTTTTAGCGCTAACGCTTTAGCAACTTCTACTTTATAACTTTAAGTATCTAATTAACCTAGCAAACATTACAGGTTTTGCCCTAGCGGATATACTTAGCACAGCAAGTATATTTAATATCGCAAAGCGCTACGTACTATCTTTTGCTCCTTTTATAATAAGAATAAGGAGCTATGTTTTATTTACTAGTCTTTTTTATAGTATTGCTAAGAGAGAAAGAATATTAGTTACTATTACGTTCAAGTAGCATAATAGGAAAAGAAAAAAGCCGTAGGCCTAATAAAATGTTTTCCTATATTATACTTAAGCGTTAGGGCAATGCTAACTAGGAGAGAAATAGTATTACGGACATAATATATAACTAGGGACCTTAGGCTTAGTATTTAGCTTTAGACATAGAAGAACCCCTAGGAGGGAGGTTATAGTCTTATATATATATATTTAGGTATAAAGTAGGCCTACCAACAGTTGGTTATTATACTATATAATTAGTTATATAACGCAATTAACTAGTCGATAGGCAAGCAGTCGACTAGATCAATAGTAGTTAAGTCGACTAGGGTTAACTAGCAGCATAAAGGTTCTATATAAGGCTAGGTCGTTACCTATTAGATAGAAGCTTTATGCTTAACTCAAATAGTATTTCCTAATATACGCTTATTACTTTATACTTTATAATAAGCTATACTTCTAAGTATAGCAACTAGTAATCTATTAATAGATACTAATATTAACCTAATAATAACCTAGGTCTAGGGACCTACTTAAGTCATAAGACTTACCCTAGCACTATATAAGCTAGGCGATCGTTATACAACTATGCGCAAATAGATAAATAGACTGAAATTATAAACTAGTATATTAACTAATAGCTTCGCCCTTTTATTAACTACTACTAAGATAATTAAAATAAAGTAATACTAATAGTAGATTTCGTATAAGCTGCACTTCTATATAAAGCTATAGAACAAGCACTAATACTTACCGAAATAAGCTATAAGCTAAGAATATTATTTAACTAGACTTTACTTTAACCTCTAGAATTAGTATAAAGGAAGCTTAACTAAAATAAAGCTTAGATAATACTTAAATAGATCTATAATAGTTAGGAAGTTGCTTGTAAAAATATAGCTTATATATAAAACTAATACTTAATCTAAGTAAATAAATACTAGTAGAAGATTAACTTTAGCGTTAGTAATAAGGTTTAGATTATTATAAAATACTAAAAGTTGCTTCAATCTAATAAAAAGTTAGCGAAATAAGCTACTAGACTTTTTATAATTTTAGAAAAATATAGTAATATATTTCAACTAGATTTGCTAGCTTTAATAAAGATTTATCTAGTTTTTAATACTAATAAGCTCTAGAAGAACCTAGATAACCTACTTCTAGAATAGCAGAACAAAAAGGCACTACTGCTAGAAGTAAATAAAAACTATAAATAGAAAGTTAAGAAGATACTAAGCGTACGCTTAGTTAATAGTAGACTAAAATACTAAGTTAAATAGACTGGATTTAATATAGACTTAGATAAATACTCTTTATTAGACTTCTAAAATGCACCTATAGCTTTTTAGAAATTCTATAACTAATATCTTCATAAGCCTAAACTACTAAAGAACTTAGAGTATTAGCTTAAGATAGTATAAAAAGATAATTTTCTAAAGGAGAAAAGTAATAATAATAGACCTATAGATAGGTCTCGCAGAAAAGGAGGTAGTGTTATAGAACTAGTTATATAATCTATTATATAATATTAATATATTAGTATAGCACTAGCCTTTTATTTAACTAGCTACCTTTTTTCTAGCTACTATACTAACTAGCTAAGCGTATATATATTTCCTTTCTACTACTATATTCTAGACTCTCTTTCTTTTCTCTTTAGCTTAGAATTATATTTAATTCGACCTTATACTAAGCTATGCTTTTAAGGATTTGTAATTATAATAGCTTTGATCTCTATTTCTAATAAGCTATAAAAAGAAATTACTATAGACTTTATTATAGATTTGCTACTATATAAAAGATATAGCTAAGTATATAACGCTTTTCTAGTAGTAATTAATAGAATAATAAAGATAGTATAATATATTTTTATAAAAAAGATAATTATATTCTTAGAACTCGCAAACCTATTTATAGATATAATCTATAAGGATTTTAGTGCTTCTAAGAGTATAACTAGTAATAGAGGCTTTGTTTTTATAAGCAAATTCTAAAGGACGTTTATATAGTATTTATAAACTAAATACTATCTAACTACCGCTTTCTATCTGCAAACTAATAGCTAGATAGAAAAGCAGAACCAAATAGTAGAATTTTATCTATGAACTTACTATAACTACTAATAAGATAACTAGTATTTAAAACTTGCTTTAGCTAAATTTATATATAATAACTTAATTTATACTAGTACTAGAAACGCTCCGTTTTATCTCCTTTATAGTTTTTATCTAAAACTTAGCTCTAATATTAAGAACGACGTTCTAGATAGAAAAGCACCTATAGTAGAAAAAAAAGTAAAGCTTATATATATAAAGCAGGAAAAGCTTTTAACTACTCTTTAAAAAGCGACTAATATATAGAAAAGATTCTATAATATAAAATATAAAGCAACCTAATTTAATATAGGCGATAAAGTTATTCTATTAACTAAAAACCTATATTAACTACATCTTAGTAAAAAGCTTTTAGATTGGTTCCTAGGCCTTTTTAAAGTAGTAAAAATCATCGGAGACTATAGCTAAGCATATTAGCTTAAGCTACTAGAAACCTATAAACTTTATAATATGTTTTATATCTTTCTACTAAAGCTATAGTATAGACAGCTAGGAGATAATACTAGGCCGGAGCTAATTAAGATATAAAGCGATTTTAAGTAGAAAGTTAAGTCTATCTAGATCTATAAAGATCTAAAGAAAAGAAAATAATACCTAGTAAGATAGAAAAGGTTCTTTGCTATAGATAATATATAGGAACCTAAATCTAACTTACTATATACTAAGAATATACTTTAAGAGTATCTAGCTAAAAGTTCTGCTTTAATAGTACTAAAAGGAGGCTAAAGAAAGCAACTAAGTTAAATAGAAGTGTATTAGATATTATTATAAAGTTAGAAAAGTATAAAAAGAACCATTTTATTAAAGCCTAAAGGCATAGAACCTAGAGAAGCCCGCAGGCACTAAATATAGAAAAGCCCGCAAACGCAGAATAAAGAAAGCCTAAAGATATAAGATAGAGAGAGCCTAGAGACGCAACCTACTCTAAGTTAGAGCTTAAAGATAAGCTAGAGCTTAATAATAACCTAGAGGTTAAACTTTCTTTCTTACTTTTCTCTTTTTTATCTTTTTTTTTCTCTTTTTTCTTTTTACTTTTAAACTTCTCTTTTTTTTTACTTTTACTTTTCTCCTTTTTTAATTCCTTTCTAATATGCTATAGATATTAGTATTAGACCTAAAATAAATATAGATTAGTACTACTAAAAAGAAAGCAAACGTATATGCTTTAATAATACTTAAAGAAGCAAGTTGGTTTTTCTCTACTTCTTTAAAAGCGCTAGCTAAAGGTGCTCTATGCTTTTAATAAGCTTCGTAGCTTACGAAAGCTAAAGAAAGCAGCTCTTAATACTACTAGAGGTTTTGCTAATAGCGGCCTAAAGGCGCTTAGCGTAGGCAAAGAGGTTGCTAAAGCAACTAGCAGCTTAGGTCTTTTAGAGAAGGCGCTAAAGATAGAGAAAGCAGTAGCTACAAAGGACTAGCAGACGTAGAACCTTTTAAAAATATTAGAACAAAGTTAAAATAAATATATTTTATAGCTAAATCCACTTAGACTACTTATAAATAAGAAAACTTATAGGCTTATATAGACTTTTCTGCTTTTAGTAGTAGTAATACTTATCTAAACCTTTCTTAAAGAAACAAACTACTAAATGCTTAGAGGAGGCGTATTTGGCGTAATGAAGGTATAATATATAGTATAGTAAAGAGCAGCTAAAAGCGACGTAGGCAGAGGATAAAGTAGTAGTAGAAGCAGAAGCAGATATAGTAGTAGTAATAGTAGTAGTAGTAGTAGTAGTAGTAGTAGTTATTATTATTATTATTATTATTATTATTATTATTATTATTATTATTATTATTACTACTACTATAGTTATTAGCGGATAAAAAGGAAAAGAAAAAGAAAGAAAGATAAAAAGGAAGCGAGGATCTCTTTATACTACTATAATATATATCTTTTCTAATAGAGCTAGGTTATATATATTAGTAGAATTTAAATTCTACTAAAAACTTTTTTTAATATTATTAGAATATTTTTAGCAGCTTTAGTTACTAAAGTTATAAGTCGATTTTTTTAATATTATTAGAGCGAAAAGTTAATAGTAAAAGCCTAAGCCTGCTTTAAGCCTGCTCTAATAATATTAAAAGCTTATCTTATTTATATAATATATTTTATATTTTATTTTCTATATCTATTATTTATAATATTCTTTTATTTAGCTTCTTATAATATACTTTTATATATAAGATTACTTTTAGATTTAATACTTAAGATACTAACTATATCTTCTATTTTTTATAGATAATTAATATAGAAAGTATAATAGATAGTATAGTATTTAATAGCTTAAATTAAGATATCTTTATATAAATCTATATTATAGATAATATTAAACTTAGAATCTATAATAGCAATTTTAGCTTAATAGTAATTATAATAATAGTTATAACTTTTATATTAAGTAAAGAATATAAATATAGATTAAATATTATCTTTTTTCTATTTATTCTTTTCTATATTAATCTATAATCCGTCCTTTCCTCTACTCCGCGATCTATTCTTTCCTCTACTTTATAATCTATTCTTTTCTCTATTTTATAATCTATTTTTCTCTCTACTTTATAAACTATTCTTCTCTCTACTTCGCGATCTATTCTTTTTTCTACTCTACGATCTATCCTTCCCTCTACTCTACGATCTATTCTTCTCTCTACTCTTTTCTAATAATTCTTATTAAACTTAATTGCATTTAATATAAATTATATAAATATATTTTATAAGCTTATACTAATACTAAAAGGTAGTAAGAACTATAAAGTCTATAGATCTATTAGCTTTATTTATCCGCTTATTTTATATTTATTAATATACTAATAAAGAAAAACCCTCTCTGCTTAGTTAACCTTCTATTACGCTTTATAAACTAAATCCTTTATATTCTTAATACTAGATATAACTTTCTATAGCACTTTTATTCTTTTCTATTTATATTACTACTTTTCTATTATATAATAGTTTATAGTTTTTAACTTTATTTGCTATTTACTATATATTATTTCCTAATCTAGCCTATTATTAAGCCTATATGCTATACCCTCTATACTATCTCTAGTCTTAAAATAAATAACTATTATAAGCTTATTAGATAATCCTTAAAGAATTAGTAGTTAGTATAATCTTTAGAAAAGAAAAATACTATATCTAGCTAACTAAAAAAAGCTGCGGCTTATTATTAACTATAGAGGCTTCCTTTTTACTCTTAATCTATATTCTTATTACCTAACTATTTAGTAACTAGTTCTATAAAATAAGTATAATTCTTATTTCTTATAGTATCTTCCAGCTATTTATCTATTACTATATAAACCTTTTACTTTTTTAATAGTAGAGAAAGAATATTTAATTCGTTTTTAGAGCTAATACCTTTACTATTATTATTTTATTATAAAAGAGAGAATCTAGAATAACTATTCTTTAGACTAATTAGCTGCATATAACTATTTCTAGACTCGCGGCTATCTATAGATAGTCTTTAATATATAATATTCTAGATCGTAATATTAGTATATATCTTTCGCCTATAAGGTCTATTATATCTTTATACCTTTGCTTCTTTCTTTTATAAAAGCTACTAAGCTGCCTAATATTATATATTATTAGTTTCTAGTATAAAAGGAAAGATAAAATCCTTAAAGTATATACTATATAGTTTTTATTCTCTTCCAGATCTATAATAGTTTCTTTAAACTTATTAGCTATATTATTTTCATAATTGCTATCTATTTAAGTAATATAGCTCTTTATTTTAAAGACTAATATAGTATATATTTTTTCTTTCTTTTAGGCACTTTATTTTATTTATAACTTTCTTATACTATTTTATATAACTAAATTAAAATATTAGTCTTATAATAAAAGCAAATAGATAATATATAAGTAGTAGTACTATACTTTAATTAAGAACTTAAAGAACCAGCTGTTTGTTTCTTAGCTATAATAATAATAAATATAGATATAAAAATAATCAATTAAGTTAAGATAGTCTTAAACTACTTTTAAACCGTATTAACTTTATAATAAGTATATATTTCTTTTATATTATAGAACTAAATTAAAGACTTAATAATAACTAGCGCTAGAAACTTCTTATAGCTAAGCTAGTAATTATTAGTATTCTATCCAACCGGAAAGTATATTACTAGACCTTTATAAGATTAGGTAATAAGATTATATAATTAATAGCTAGGTTATACTAAAATTGCCTCTTTATATTTTTAACTTTAGATCTTCTATTTTTACTAAAGGTTAAAAGCATATTATTATAAACCTTAGTTATTAGAAGCAAGCGTTTTTCTTCTATACTATTAATTATCTAATAGATATATTAGTATTATTACTTCTATTAGTATTAAGATATATTTATATACTTTATAAGTAACCTAAAACTTACTATTAAAAGACCGAGGCTTAAAACCTTTAAGCTTTTATTAAAATATAATATACTTCTAGTAGTTGCTAATAGAAGTACTAAGGTTTACTATATTCACCTTTAGCTAGATATAGTCTTTTAGTCCTAGCTTGCTTGCTGCCTATGCAGCTAATATAATAGAAGCTTTAAGATTATACTTACTTTTTAAGTAAAGAGTTTTTTATAACCTAATAAGATTTCCTCGCTTATCTCTTTATTTAAGATCGCTCTATAATAAAGAACTAGCATCTATCTTATATTAAGGCTCTCTCGCATCTATTTCCCTAGCTTTACTACTTCTAATATATCCGCTATTATATATAATACCACAGCTTCTTTTCCTACTACTTTTCTATAATAAAGTCTTATATATATAATAATACGCTATAGTATTAATCGTATCTAGGGAGCTTAAATAAATTAAAGAGGTATAGTTTTTATATAATAGATATATAGGCAAGAAAAATAAGAAGCCTCTTAAGTTATATTAAGAGTTATATAAAAATAAGTCTTATTAGAAGCTTAAAGCGTAGACGGTTAGCTTAAACTTATTATTTATAAAGCTTATTAAAATAGACCTTTTCTACTAAACGCGTTATAGCATATTATTATCAGCTCTTTAAATAATAAGCTAGATAATATACAAAGTAGTTATAATAATATAAACTCTAGATATAAAGCTCTCTTTAAATATATTATTAGCTAGGGAATTGTCCCGAAGTCTGTCTCGTCTTTTAACTAAGACGGTATTAGTCTAGCCTTTAGCTTTTTTTCTAAATAAGGTCTATAGAATATATAAAAGTAAATACATACTTAAGAGGTAAAAGCTATAGGTGTACTAATTAAGAATTTTATATATAGTAATATCTAAGATAGAATAATACTTATAAAGTTTCTAGAAGGTATTATTTAAGACAGTTTTCTATTATCTAAGTTGATATTAGCAGCTCTATTATATTAGACGCGATTTCTTCTCTATAGCATAATTAAGATAATATAGTACTTAAATAAAAAACGTGCTTTACTATAGAAATAGTTTATTAAAAAAATTAAAGCTTTATAGGAAGTAAGATAAAAATTAAAGAAAAAAGAAAGCAGAACGCAACTAAAATAATAATAGTAAGTTAGATTTAGCGCTACTACTAAGTAGTCCTAGCATAGCCTACATTCGCGTCTTAAGAGCTATATATAATTAGGCACTTAATTAATATTCTATTTAGTTATATTTTATACTATTAAAACTTACTATATGCTTTCTTAAAAGAGAATATTACTTATAAAGCAAGTAAAGACGTCTGGTAGATATATACTTAATAGAGAATATATCTTAAAACAGGTTATAAGATAAAGTATAAGGTGGATAAAAGGATAGATTATAAAGTAGATAAAAGAATAGATTATAGAATAGATATAAAGATAGAAGAGATAATATAATACTAAGTAGTAGATAAATCTTCTTATTATTCTTAATAATACTTATATCTTTATCTTTATTTTTCTACTTATCTTTCTTATTATCTCCTAACTCTAAACTAAAGACCTATATATATACCTTTTTACTAAAGTGTTTTTTAGCCTCTTTAGCTTGCTTGATTCCTTTTTTAATCTAATCTTTTTTATATAATATTATATATTACTAATAATTAATATAGTTATTAATATAAAAAGTATCTTAGGCTATTAGCCTTATATAAAACCCTCCGGCTAGAATATAAGTACTTCTAAGAATCTCTTCTAGCATCTAGCACTCTTAATTCTATAGTTCTTTAGGCTTCTAAACTTTTAGTACTCTTAGATATAAGACTTTAATTATTCTATAGATTAGATAAAGCTTTCTATTTTTCTCTTTAAGCGGATATATATTAAGAAGAAAAACTAGATATAAGATAGGCTTTCTTTTCGCATCTAGGTTCTCTAGATTAAACATACGTAAGATAGCTTAGATTTTAGCTATCTTTTTTCTATCTAGTAGATTTTATTAGAGTGTTTTATTATCTTTATACTTATTCTTATCTATTAGTATATCTATTTATACCTAATAGTAATCGTTTTAAGACCTTTTTCTATACCAGCTAGAACTGCATCTAATTATCTCGCTTTTAAGAGCATTAGAATTAGATTTATTATAACTATCTACTTTCTAATACTAAGCCGAACTAGTAAATTAGATAAGGTAATCATATAGCTATTTAGGATCTAGCTCGAATTTCAGCCTCCTAGTAGTAGTAGATGCGGGCTTCTTTTCTAATTAGCGTTCTTAAATAAACTAAGATAAAGCTATTAGAAAACCTTTTAACTTAGAAGCTTTCTAAGCTTTAGTAGCTAAAGTAGTAATATTTAGATTAAATTTTATAGCTATAAAAAATAGTTTAAGCTTATATGCTAATAAAGAGCATTTCTATATACTAATTTATAATAGTTATACTATAACTATTATCTATTATCTCTTAGGGTTAAATACTATTTTTAATAAATATATTATATAATAGAGTAGCACTAAGTTTATTATCTTAAGATTCGTATCTTAAGTATTCTATTTAGCTATTTAAGTTAACTACCTATAAATGCTATCTTTCTTATTTATCCTATTAAAAAAGTCTTTTAAAAGAAATTAGTATAGCATTTTTATAAACGTGGTATTATATCTATTCATAGCTCTAAACTAAATAATAAACTTA